>RJWM01002058.1:0-137492 GCA_004363535.1 Dasyprocta punctata | reverse complement strand
AGAAGTCCTTGAGAATGTGCAGGGCAGTTTGTTTTCCCAGAAAAGACCAGAGAAGGCCCTAATTTTACATCTCTGGCTCATTGTAAGGCTGTGCAAGAGCAGGAAGTGAAGGTTAAGTCAGAGCTGTAAACTGTTCACCAGAGCATTGAATGTGTGCCCCACAAAAAATTATACAATCAAGAAGTTCAATCTAAGTAGAATAAATCAAAGAGATATACACCTAGATACATCATAGCCTCTTACAAGCAGTAAAAATGACTCATCACTTATAAGCAACTCTTAATAAGTTTAACTTCTCTCAGAAATCACAGAGGCTAGAAAGCGGAGGCATGATACACTGAAAATGCTGGAAAAAAATCCATCAACCAAGAATTCTATATCCACTGAAAACCTCTTTTGAAAGAGAAATTAAGACATTCCTAGACAAACAACTGAGAGCATTTGCCTCCAACAGACCTGTTTTCCAAGAAATACTAAAGGAAGTCCTTCAGGTTGAAGTGAAAGAAACATAGGTGGTAGCTTAACACCAGTAAAGATAAATATGTAGGAAATATAAAAGACTCTACAAATGTATTTCTGTTTGTAACTCATTTTGTTTCCCATATAAAAAACAACTGTATAAAGTGATAATTACTCACTCTTAATAGGCATATATTGTAGAGAGGTGTACTTTGTATGACAAATACTAACACAAAAGAGAAAGAAGAGAATGAAAGTGTATATTGGATCATAATTTTTAAAAATATACTTTTGAAATTAACTTTGTGCTAATTCAAACTAGACTGTTTTAATTCTCCAGGGCAACCCCTACAAAAATAAACAATAAAGAAATAACAGGGGACCAAAATGGTATGTTAGAAATTTCTTTATACTCAAGAAGGTAGTAATGGAAGAATAAAGGAGTAAAAAGGACATAAAACACATAGAAAACAAATAGCTAAATGGCAAATATAAGACCTTTTTTGGCCAGTACTGGAGATTAAATCCTCAGCCTTGCACACATTAAGCAGGTGTTCTACCACTGAGCTATACCCTTCGCCCTTGATGAGTCCTATCTCATCCATAATTACATTAAATTACAACAGTGATTACATTCCAATCAAAAGGCAGAGATCGGCAAAATGAATTGGATCATGGAACAACATGATCCAATGTTTTCTATAAGGAAGACTTTAGACTTAATAATACAAAAAGGCTGGATGGAAAATGATGGGAAGACATGCCAGGATTAAACAATTATGAGCAGGAGTGGCTGCACAAATATCTGACAAAACAGCCTTTAGACAAAACTGGTACTGGAGACAAAGTAGGATAATTGTAATAATAAAAAATCAATTTATCAGGAATACATAATAAAAAATCAATTCATCAGGAATACATAACAATTGCTAACATGTATGCATTTAATAACAGAGCCTAAATCCCAAACTACACAAAACAAAATAGACTACATCAGTAACAATTGTAGATGTTAATATCCCCACTCATTTTCAATCATGTATAGAACTGGGAAGAAAATTAATAAGAAAACAGAACAGTCTAATTACCTAAATCTGATAGACATGTATAGAATACCAACAACAGAACACATTCTTGGTTTGGTTTTATTTTTTCTCTTTTTTTACAGGGCTTGGGAATGAACCCAGGCTTTGTGCATGCTAAGCAAGTGCTATACCACTAGCTACGTCTCCAGCCCCCAGAATACATTCTTCTAATGTGCACACAAGACATTCCCCAGGTTAGATCATCTGTTGGGTCACAACAGAAACATCAGTAAACTTCAGATGATGGAAATCATATAAAGTATGTTCTTTGGTTACTACAGAATACAATTTTTTCCTTATCTGTGAATGACAGTAATTTTTATCTGAGAAGGAGATGAAAAAATTCAGATTGCAAGCACCTAGCACAGGGCATAATACATAACATGAACTAATTACTTGAATGCTTTCATTTGTCTCATAGCTGGAGTATAACAAATAAGGAGTTAACTTACCCCTTGAAAATTAGAAAAAACAATTAAGAATTGAAGGCAGATTAATAACTGATATTATCTCAGTACTGAGAAAATGTAGCATCACAACCCCAATGTATCTACCACTGGTACAGATGAAATCTGAAAGATGGACCATCTTAGCAATAAAAACTAACCAATTTGTAAGTTGTCCACTTACAACTTCATAAAATAAGATAAATGTTATGGATCTACTTAGATTTTCCTTAGCAATAGGCCACTAGAGCTTGTTAATGTATGTGATTTTCTTCATTTATACTGTATCAGAGAAGCAAAATTAGGCTACATTCTTATGAGTCAAATCTTCTAGTGAAGGTATAAAGCTTGACTTCACACCACCTCAGTAAGGATTCTAGTTCAGATTGCTGTTGTGTAACAATAGCTGATTTGAGTTGTTGTGACAGAGTCCAAATGGTTCATAAAGCCTAAAATATTTACTGGGCTGCCTTGTAGTTAAAAAGTTTGGTGACCCATAACCTAATAACTAAATAATCTTTGGGTGGGCCTGGCAGATGATAGTCTAGGAAAGACACTGGAAAAACATGTAGTCACCCTTTTATTTCCAAGTTTTTATATCTTTCTTCAATATGGTCAATCTTGTTGCATCTATAAATCTATTGAGCCCTCTTTCTTTAATTGCTTTGGAGCAATGCCAAGACACACATCATATTTCATCTTTTTTGAGTCTCTTTGCACTGCATTTTAAGGCATTATATGCATTTTAAGGCATATAATACTAATGATAGTAATTATCTTTTTTTGTAAGTATGAGAACAACTGTGCTGCTAATTGTCCTTTATGGTGTATGTGACTATTGACCAAATCTTTTCTGTGTTGCGTTTAAGGCTTCTAAGAATGAGAAATTTCATTTCCCCCCATAAAATAAGGACAACAGAGAATTCACAGTTCTTCAAGGAGTTCCTCCCACCTTTATTTTTCTTCACTGACCAAACTCAAGGGGAAGCAATGGTGAATACAGAGTTGCTAGGGCTACTTCTGGCAGATTCTTTAGTTTAAATCAGAGATGTTTGCTTACTAAGGATGCTGCTGTAGGATGATTTAAGGATGTGAGGTAACTTGGTTTGGGATATTTTGCTGCTGTAGCTTCACTTTTCCCTAATTCTCATGGCAACTGCTCTCCCACCTCACTCCACAATAGTGCCTTCTAAATGAGCTCATCTGCTTTTCCTTTATAGTGACTAGACTTGCAAATACTAAATTTTTAAAAGATTAAAGAAGAGGCTCTGATTTGCATGCCCCTTTTAAGGAAGCACTCTCCTCTGGGGCTGCATTCAGCCTTTCCAAAGCCCTGTCCCTGAGCCCCTTGGTCCAGTGAAGTGATGAGATCTGGACCCTGGAAAACAATCTGTGTCCACTCTGCCCCCACCTTGTGCTCAGTCACACTATCTTTTGTAGGCATCCTAATTGGAATCAATAAAGCAAAAGAGGTTAGCTGGCTGGCAAATCTTGTCAGAAGTGAAAGGCATGAGACTGAAAATGTACAGAGATATACTGAGTGAGCAGCAGTCTTTTCAAGGTTTTAATGATAGAAAAAGCAATTAAAAAGGCAGACTAATTGCTAGGATCTACAACTCACTCTTTGGACTGTCATGTGGTTAGAGGAAAATGGCAACAAATCTGAAGTATTCTGCAGATAGGGATTTTTAAATGAGAAAATTTTAATAAGTTTTTTTTTTTTAAAAAACCACATACATACCTTCACAAATGATTTTAAAATTATTTTGTTTTTCCTAATACTCTCAAGAAACATAAGCTTGGGAACTAAAGAACCACTTAACCATCCCAAGGTCATAAATAGCACAACATAGGCTTGTCTTACCACAAGCAAGGAGTTAAGAAGCTTTGTTTTCTCCTGTGCTCAAGAGTCCCACGTGGGCCCTTATTTTCCTAGCTTACTAATGATTAATTCAAGTAACATGAAGAAGCAAAAGCACGCATGCAAAGAATTCTTGCTAAGACCCCAGCACAGATTATCAGTCAAGTCTCTGCATTACTGCCCTAAGCTGGTTCCCAAATCTCCGTACCAGGTTCCATGTGGAAGATTAGTTCCCAAGTCACAAGTGTATTTTGTTAACACTTTCTTTTCCTTCTTTCCTTCCTTTTTTCCCTTTTCTTTCCTTATTTTTTTCTCTTTTCTGTTTCTCATGCTGGGGATTGAAATCGAGGCCTCACACATGTGATGTAAGCTACACCTCCATTAGTCTTTCATTAATTTACATTTTAAACTATTTTATCCCAAGTCTTTCAGAGTTGGAATCGCTATACCTCATTTCACTTATCTTTTGCAGTACAATAAATGATCCAAAATTTAGTGGTTTAAAACAAAAACCATTGTATTTGTTCATGGTTCTGTGGTCCAAGAGTTTTGGCAGGGCTCACTGGTGATGGCTCTTCTCTGCCTTACAGTATCTATGGCCTCAGCTGGAATGGCCTCTCTTTTTCCATCGTGTCACCTGGCAACTCAGTTGGGGCTTGAGGATTGGAGATGCCTGACTCCTAGTGTCTCAGCACTTTGCTTCTCTCCCACCAAGCCTTTTCGTCACTCAGTAATCAAGTCTGACATTTATAGAGACAGACTTTTGGTTTCTAAGACTGAAAGCAGGTGCTATGATACTTTGAGAGATCTCAGCTTGGAATCTTAGAATACCACTTCTAAATTCCATTAATCAAAGCACATCACAAGCCAGATCAGACTCAAGGGGTGAGGAAAGAAATCCGACTTCTCTATAGAGACAGGAACTTACAATCAGATACAGGGGCCATGGTAGGCAGCCATTTTGGAGAAAGATCTCCACTCCTTTCAAGAGCTAACTGGATAAAGTAAGCATGACTCCCAAGGGAAATGCTGGACGACTTTTCCAACCCTCCACAGAGATGTACTAGTCTTCAGGTCCAGGAGCCAAGACTGACCTTTTCCACTGGTTTCTATTACTGAGCAGAGGATAAGGCAGCATTAGAAGTACCGGCATACAGATGAAGTTGAAAGAGCTTGGGAAGCTTGGCAGCAAATTTATTCTAATGTGGCTGTCTTTTGTTGTTCTTCCTAAACTCAGATAAACTATAACATGTAGCTTTCTTTTGCAAATTAACATAGTAGTCCTTCTTTATCTGCAATTTTCTCTTTCATCGTTTTAGTTACCTTGGGTTAACTGTGGCCCAAAAATGTTAAGTGGAAAATTCCAGGAATAAACAATTTGTAACTTTTACTAACTTGTTATATAGTCGTTCAATTTTATTAGTCATTGTGAATAATCTTACTGTGCCTAATCTATACATTAAACTTTATCATAAATACATATAAAAATGTAGCATATGTTTCAGTACTATCTATATTTTTAGGCACTGGGGATATTGGAAAATATTTCCTACTGATAAGGGAGAACAATTATACTTTATTTCTAAAAACATTTTGTTGATATTTTCTACATTACTTTTAACTTTCAGGATTCTGCAGCAAAGCAAAATAAGCATTCTTTGATGCCTTACCCCAACTGTTAACTTTTCTCTATAAAATAGTATATTTTACTAATACTTTGTAAGTGCTTAAATTGCTTAAGTGATTAAGCGGAGTCTTGATTCTTACTCCAGCAAGATTAGGCACTTGCCCTCTCATTTAAGAATCCCTCTTGGGAGAAACTCTTTTCTCTGATTTTTTGGTGTGTTTATACATGCAATCCATGGTAGTTCCCCTACAGGCATAGTTGAAATGTATTATCCTTCACTGTTACTCTGTGAAGGCTTATAGTACTGACAACCCTTCCCCTTTTTGATTTTCTTTTTAGTCTGCATTTAAAGTTGATAACCTCACATTCATTGTGATGCTCTTATCATTCTACCCCATGATATGAAGAAATTTCACAGTGAATTCAAATAAAAGACACAAAAAGGTCTGCTAAAGATGTCCTATGTACATATATATAGTATTTTATTTTAAAATGTCATTGAGCATATACAGTTCTTTAGCTTTTCCCAGGGGACATGGCACCTAAGTTTCAAAACACACAAAATAGATCCCCTTTACTAAACAGTTTTCATTTTTGGGTTACAAAAGTCAATGTTTCACAATCACAAAGCATAAAGGTACATAGTTCTGAAACCACATCAGGCAGATTGCTCTCAACTCACTGTATGTGGGGTAGCTTTGGAAACGCAGACCACGACATACATACTTCTTACAACTGATCCTTACCATGGGCCTTCTTGGGTCTCCAAAGAAACAAAGAAGTTTGGAGGCAAACTAGGAATGAAAGAATAATCTCAGAACTCCCCAAACAAACACAAAGTACTCACAGGAGATCACAAGAGTGGAAGACGCAAGGCTCTCCTTTTTCAGGTACATACATCACAGTGGACAACAACAGCACATTTACAGCCTTATTTGGTCACTGTCTACCCGGTTGCTACATGAACAAAACTTCATCTAAGACACAGAGGAAAAATTAAAGCTATTTACACAAATGACACTGTTGATCAGAAAGAGCAGTCTTTCCCACACTGGCACTCGCATCTGTTGAAGAGCCATGGAGGGGGGCAAGTCAGGCTGCCCATGTAGTGTCCTTTGAAAATCCCAGTGTACACACATATGCTGCATTGCCACATAAAACTAGTCTGCTCAGAGAGGTGAGCTGTGCTTTGCAGGCTGCTCCATTTCTCTGCTCTTGTATGTCATCAAAATCCAAGTTCTTAATGTAAGAGTCTGTCCCGTGGCCAGAGATTATTTTACTATTTTCTTAAATCTGGTAACTTTTAGGGTCAGTCTGGTTGTACTTTGCATAGACAATGAATCTCACTGCTTTCTCCATCTGCTCTTGAAGCACTAACCTACTGAAATGGGAATCAATATTTTAACATACTCTGAAAAGGGTAGATCCCTTAAGGAAAGGTTAGATCCTCAAACTGGCAGAAAGAAAACCACTGACCACATGTGGGCTTGTGGTTATGATGGATAAACAGATGAGGAAGCAGGTGGGGATGGAGACAAGAAAGAGGACATCAAGAGGAGAATCAGATTTAAAGATGTGGGAAACTTTTCCTAAGTGATTCCACACTAGGGTTTTTGATACACAGAAAACCGTGTCCAAATGGCCAAATGGCCAGTGGCTAAATCTGGGGCCTAGGACTCTCATTCTTTCCCACCAATATCTTATGGCTGTAATTCCTCCCTCAATATCAATAAATAAATACTTATACAGATGAGTAAGAGAATGTGGACACAGCTGACTTCACATAGCCCCATGGAGGTCAGTTGCTAGGAATTTAAAAAATGAACACTCCAGATCCTGCAAAGCTCAACACTGTAGAAGTCCTCACTTTTTAAGCTCCTATAAGACAGGTGAGTGCTTGGCCTAGTCAGATTCTCACTTCTTCCTTCCTGCATCAGGGGCAGAAGTCTCTGCCAGAGCAGAACCCCTGCCACCTCTCTGACCGCTGACCCTGCTCTGACTCCGGATGTTACAGGATGAAGCTCTGAGGGGACAGTTGTCTGGCGAGATGCTGTAGAGCATGGCTGGACTGCGAGGTCACACTCTAAGCAAGAGTGCTCACAACTAGTTCTAACAGCGGGGTTCAGCCCAGCGAAGAGATTTAAAGCCGAAAGAGCCTTTCATTAAAGGAAGTGGCCATTCAACTCCCAAGACAACCATAACTAGGACTTAACTAGGAAATCAAACGCTTTTCATTACACAAGACTTCTTCTGAGGCTATCAGGGCTATAAGTCAGATACACAAGATTTCGGAATCATATAATGAATACGTTCTACTGAATTCTGAATTTTTTGGACTCTCCAAGAATGCTCCAATGACTAACATGTTATATAGACAGTTACTGTCCTGGGAGGGGGTAACTTGGGGTCTAGGTGAAAAATAAGGCCAAATGGAGTAGGCTCAATTCACAGAGCAATATCAGTGCTGGGTAGCCCTGCCATGGGCATAAACAAATTACTTTCTCAGCTTTTGATTTATTCACCTCATTTGTAGTCTTTCGTCTATCCCCAAATGCAAACATGGCTTTAAATTGCTAGTATGATCTTTTTACCCAAGTAGACTTAAGAAAAGAATTTCTAGATACCTTTGTTACTAAAACCAGCAGGACTAAATGCTCAAGGTTTTAGGATTATTTGAATGAGAGGTTTCCAAAGTTTTTCCTGAGACATGCCTTGGCAGTAAAGGAACTGGTGAACTGAGTAGAAAGTTGTCATGACATCTACACTGAAATTCTGACTCAGATAGCTTAAATAAGACTAGACAAGTTCAAGGTAAGACCTGGAGACAGGTCCAGGAAAGCAAAAATGAAGGAAGAGGAGGAGGAGAAAAAGGGAAGAGAAAGGAGGATGAAGAGAAGGGCAGCAATGGAAAAGATCACAAAGAAGGCAGCAAAGTGTCCTACAGACAGCTTTCTCAAGTTTCCAATTTCTATGTGACTTTCAGAGTCAGTACAGGAGCAGCAAGGGGACCACATTGTTGTATGACGCCTGAGAGTGTTCCCATGGCATCATATTCTGCCAGGGAAGAAAATGGTCTACCACACACTGCTCCTGATAGAGATGTCTGGGGGTAGCTAAGATTTCCTGGAAGAGGAGGGAATGCTGTCTGATGAAGATGACTCCTGACAAGGTAACACCATATTTCTTCTTAGGCAACCTGTTGGCAAACACCTGATGGAGAAAATTCCCATAGTATCCTACCTGCCAGACAGGGCATTGATTCCACACTGTGTAACGAATTCATTCCTGAGTAGGAAGGCTCCAGACATGTCCTACAAAAATATCTACAACTCTAGGAATGTAGGTGACTTATTACCTTGGAGGAAAGGTTCCTATCCTCTATGCTGGGAAAGAACTTTAAACAAACACAAGTACTAGAATTGGCTCTCCAGCACTTTCGGGGAGTCACATGAATGACCTTTATTGATTTGAGAGAGTGTTCGAATTACACAAAGTTACCAAAATGGTGATGACACCCCAGAAGATCTGCAGGAAGAGAACTAGGTATTTAAATGTTGTACCATAAGTTCCTCCAGTACACTGCAGCAGTCTGCCTAGAAAATCAAAGTGATTTTGTCTTGGCCATTCCTCCTGGCACAGAAATAGTGGGTGTCCATGTTGGCGAGGTCTCTGCTACTGCCACGCTTGTGAGGCTCACACAGCCTCCATTTTTAGGGTACTGTGGCATGATTCTCTGGAAAAGGGGCAGAGAAGACTCAACTTCAAATTTTCTTTTATTCAAGTGCCATCCTGAGCGGGCCTTCCCTAAAGATGATGGAAAGAGCTCTGCTACAGCTTGACAGAACTCTGATACTCATACGTTGCTTGGAGTGAGCTAGCGGACAGTCACAGTTCATGAAACCTGAATCTGAAACTGTCCTCAAATGAGGTATGGCAAACCCACTGATACAAGAGGTTCCTAAACTGGTCCATTAAATACTGCCTTATATTTGCCCTCATGACACAGCAGGTGGGAAAAAGCCGACCATTCCAGAAATGGAAATCACAGTGAGACTTCAAGCTACCCAAGGAGACTGCTGAAGATAATAGAGAAGCTTGTGGTCCAAAAGAACATCCCTATTTTCAAGAAACACACTGATTTGGTGAGAAAATGCAACTCAGGAACGAATGTTACACAACAAAGACACAGTGTCATGCAGGGCACTGCTCCAGATGGCTGCCTGGGAGGTGTGGGCCACAGGATCTGTGGACAACCCAGCCTGGGTTGGACTTTAACACAGAAATTCCGCAGCCAGGAGTTGGAAAGTCCCAGTCCCATTCCCTGGGAGGGAAACAAGAAAGATTCAAGGAATGTTGGAAATAAAAAAAATCCCAGCCTCTCCCTATCATCACCACAAAAGAATAAAGAGAAACAGAAGGAAAAAGGTGAGGGAGAGAAACAGGAAGGGAAAGACAGCAATCCCTGAAATAAATGTCAAGCTTACAAGAAGGTAGATGCTTATATTTTGAAGCATGAGTGCCCTCGCCTCCCCCCAACTTTCCAATGCAGCACTTTGAACCTGGAGAGAAATTGGCAGCGTGACAGGCTGAGGGGTCTTCTGCCAGTTATGTCTTAAATGGTTGTCCCAGCTACTCTAGGTAAAATAAATATGATGTATGGGCCCCCAGAGGGCCAACTATTGCCCTGGGGCCTATAAAAGAAACCAACGGAGATACAACACTCAGTAACAGGCTTCCTGTTTTGCTTTTGTTCAGTGTCCAGACCTGTGACTAAAGAAGAAATGGAAACCTAAGGGTCACCTTGAAGCACAGCCAGAGGCTTTTTGGCAGCAAACTCCTCTGGACTAGGAAGAAACCACATCACCTGCACTCAGCTGGGCACTTCCCAGTTCCGCTCTGCCCAGAGGCAGCCCCGTTTTCTTCCCCTCTGTCCTCTCAGTCCCCTGGGTCACTTTCATGACAGTTTGTTTCCATGTATTAAAGGAATGACATATACAGAAATGTCATCTCCTGAGCCCAGCCGGTCATTTGATATCCGCCATCCTCTGTCCTTCAGGACACCTCGGGCACGCATCACCAGGTCCTGAGCAGCTAGTGTGTACCTGTATGGGCAGAGACAGGAACAAGACAGTCAGCACAGTGCCTCCAGCGTCAGGAGAGGTTGGGAAGGAAGAGGCGATACTTGGTTCTCAGATGCCTTTAAAGTAAAAAAGAAAAAGTTCAAGGTCATCTTTTCCCCAAATGTATGACACAAGATGTGAGATTATATTTCAGGTTGTAGATGGACAAATCACTAACTACTTTAAACAACCAAAAAAAAAAAATTCCACTATCAGCACACACACACACACACACACACACACACACCACACCACTGAGGAGTCAACCCAGGGCTTCCTGCATGCTAACCTACCATGTGCTCTACCTCTGAGTTCCACCCTGGCCCTCTTTTGATACTGTTTAGCACACTGAAGAGAATCTCTGTTTGTTACTAGTGTATCTTTCTTCCCCCCTTTATTCTTTTGGTGCAATAGGTCTTAAGGATGACCTACTAAGTTCACAGTTTTCCATGGCAAACAGTATCTAGGTAAAGAAGCCTGTGGGAAGAATAAGAACGGCTGCTTGCAGTGTATTGTTAGGGCCACCTCCTTTTGTAACCAAGGATAGCCATTTTCCATTTATGGTAGGATAAATCTGTTTTTGAAATAAATTTTTTCAACAAGTGATTTGATTTCAAGACAAATAATGATAGATAATATGTGTGAAATACAGCAAGAATGTGAAGTGTTCTTTTGTTTGTTTTCGGTTTTGTTTTGGTGAATGACTGATAATCCTTATGGTAGATGAGCTGTTCCACTTATCCTTATTAATTCTATGGTTTCTTCTAGATCAGTGTAAGAGAAATAAATCTGAAAATAAGGTTGCTAATTGAGATTTAAACTAAAAGCTGATGAAAGTATTAACATTTAGAGAAAGTATGACACTGGAGGTGGTTTGAGGGGTGTGAGCCTTGGCTAACCTTTAGGCATAAACGATGAAAAAAAACAGTGACAGGTGTCTATCCAACTACTGACCAGGGCAGGGAGATTCTTAGTTTATAGACTTCAAAGAAATTTAGTTCCACTGGCAGGGCCATATTTGGTGTGGGATGGACTTACTCTCTTAGCTATGCCAGTAAACCTATGAATCACCTTTATTCTGGTTTCCCGCTCACCAATAACCTTCTGATTATGATCTGCTTTCCTGTGTAGGCTTGCCTACAGGGAGAGAATAAGACAGTCATGAATATTATTTATATTTCTCTGTATAAATGTCAACTGGCAGTTTGGTTTACAGATCAATCTTGTGAGCTTGGTTAAGGTAAGCCCAGGTCGTGTAATGAATCCATGCTTTGTATCTTGATTAAATCAGGTTCTGAACCTGAAAAGCTAAGCGCCAGATTCTGGTTCATCATCAAGAAAATAAACATCTCCCTATAAGGCCTCTTTGGAAGGCAGCCTGTGTCTTTTACAAGGGACCACCCTGATATTGCTAGTGACCTTTCCCCACTTGGAGAGTCTCAGCCTCGCCTTCAGAAGCCTCTCTGTTTCTTCGTTCAAATCCTTTAAGAATTTACAGCTGCTCAAGTTAAGAGACTTGCTTTAAATAAAGGGTGATGGCAAATGATTTCAGGATTGTGAAAGTTTTAAATTGTAGAATGTTTGAGAATCAAGTCTACTCATACAGCCTAGGTAGTAGACAGAAGTGTAGCTAATACTGCAGAGGAGAGGACAATATACCCAGGACAAAATGAATACCTTTTTTCCTGGAGGACTGGGTAGAAGAGATACTTTTTTTTGTCTGTATTGAGGGAATCATTGGCTTTGAGGCAGAAATTTCTCAGTTGCTCTTCAGAGATCATACAGTCAGTTGTTCCTAACTGTTTTCCTTTTAAGACCAGGAAATAAACTGAGAGGTATGTAAAAAGACCTTTGACTGAACAGCCAAATACATGTCTTATGGTCTGCATACTGCATCTCCTGGACTACATTCAGGCTCCCCAAGTTACTCTTAGTTCTATATTGAACTATCTGCATGAGATACGATCATAGGTAATGGCTGCCAGCAGTATTAGGGTACTATTTATTATCCTGGTGAATTTTCAGGATCAGAAACCGGCTAAGTCAATGATTTGATTCATCCATCAGGGCTGAGCATGACTTAATCCTGCTCATGAGCTGACTGGATGCAGAAAATTGTAGGAGGCTGTGAGAAAATATGGCCAACGATGAAAGATACACACAGAGGTTAAAAAAAAAGCAGATGCAGAACTTCTGATGCAGGCTGTTTAGTCTGGGGTCAAATAGCCTCAGTCCTGCAGTCATGGAGAAATGGCTGAGAGATCAAAACAAGGTTAGATGAGCGTATCTCACAGGGTGTCTTCAAATCATGAACAAAAGCATCACCCCATAGTGAAAAGCAAGGAACCACTCTGATATTGCTAGTAACTGTAGGCATTTTGAAAATGGTCAACATTTGTTTCACTATTTTAAAAAGCAAGCACTGGGTTACCTAGAAAAGACAGTTCACCAGGAAACTCATTTCCATGAGGGTTCTGTATTAAGTCACTACCCATAAATATGGTTGTTACAGCCAGATGTGGTTGCACATGTCTGTAATCTCACTGGTCTAGGAAGCTGAAGCAGGAGGACCCCAAGTTCAAGCAACTCAGCCTGGGCAGCTTAGCAGTACCTTGTTTCAAAATAAAAAAAGGCTGGGGATGTAGCTCAGTGTGAAGGCCCTGGCTTCATTCCCCCAACCCCCAATTTTTTTTTATTTTTTATTTTATTTTATTTTATTTTTTTTTGCGGCACCAGGGATTGAACTCACAACCTCGCACCTGTCAGTCAGGCACTTAAGTCACTGAGCCAAACTCCCGACCCTGATTTTTTGAGGCAGGGTCGCACTGTGTAGCTCAGGCCAGCCTTGCGCCCGTGTTGTAGCCCAAGCTGGCCTCGAACTCATAGCGCTCCTCCTACCTCAGCCTCCCGAGTGCTGGAATTAAAGGCGTGCACCACCAAGCCTGGCTAACCCCCAAGTTTTTGAGTCGCTCATTCCAAGATAACTTTGTCTCCTGAGATTACCTCTCTTTTCACCATCTTTTCTATCTTCCTTTAGGTGAACTTTTTAGAGAAAGAAATCCGTTCTTGCTTTCTCAGTTTCTTTCTTTCTTGGTTTCTTTGCAATACCTTATTAATCTATCCTCTTAAAGTTCAATCCCAAGGCAGCTTCCCAATACTTGTTCTGCCAAACTTTATTCCAGCACAAATAATGCTGACCATTTTCTTCATCTTGGAAATCTTTTTTCTTCTTGAGTTTTTCTTTCTTTTTTGGGTGTCAATACCATTATACAGCCCAAGCTCTCCTTCTGTGTTTTGGTTTCCACAACACAGCACAAGTACTCTCTGCTTCTTAATTTCCTTTGTAGGCCCTAATTAAGACCTAGGAAGAACTCAATAAATGTTCGATTATTTTTACTTCCAAGGTGTGACTTCCCCATCCATCATCTTTAGTTAATGGTTGTATTGGGTGATATGCTATGTACCCCCAAGTCCTCATACTTTTGATGGGGCTGAGTCTAGTGCTTGTGTTCAGTTTGTTGTCTAGCACTGGGATTAGCAATGTGAACGCTGCCCATGCCCCGGGGTGGAGCTGAGATACAGTGTAAGGGAAGGCGGGTCTTCCTCTTCCTCTTGCTGTTCCGCTTCCACTTCCGCCTTCTCTCTCTCTCACCAGAGTGCCTTGCAGCTTGCAGCCACCATGAATGGCAGCCCCGCTACCCCATGCTGACTTGGAGCCAACTAAGTGTGAACTGAAACTCCTGAGAAACTGTAAGAATAAACCTTTCCTTCCCTAATTTTGGGCGTCAGGTATTTTGTCTCGGCAACAAGGGAAAAGTAACTAATACAATGGTATTCTAGTCTCTGAAGCAAGAAATCATAGTCCTTTTCAATGCCACTTTCTTAACCTGGTATTATTTAATTATAAAATTCACAAGGCAGAGTGAAACTTCCAAGCTTTTTAAAAAAATTTTAATCAGGAGCATACGGTTAATTAAAATAAAATATAATCTTATTTATATATATATTTATACACACACATATATATGTGTGTGTGTGTGTGTGTGTATATATATATATATTTTTTTTTTTTGTTTTGTTTTGTTTTGTTTTTTTTTTGTGGCACTGGAGATTGAACTCGCAACCTCACGCCTGTCAGGCAGGTGCTTAAGCCACTGAGCCAAACTCCCAGCCCTAACTCTTTGAGGCAGGGTCGCACTATGTAGTTCAGGCTGGCCTTGTGCTCATGTTGTAGTCCAAGCTGGCCTCAAACTCAAAACATTCCTCCCGAGTGCTGGGATTAAAGGCATGTGCCACCAGGCCCGGCAATCTAATCTTATTAAGATATGAGTTATATTTACTGCAAAAATTGATATATCTGAATTTACTGTTGGCATATCTCACACACACACACACACACACACACACACACACACACACACCCTTATTCTGTGTTTGCTACTTATTATTTTTTTCCATTCTCCCCACCACCCCACCATGCTAGGGATGGAATCTAGGGCCTTATGCATTCAGGCAAGTGGTTTACCACTGAGCTACACCTTCCGCCAGCCTCTCTTTATTCTTATTTTTTGTCAGATCGATAGTTTTTTAAAAATACTCTCCTCTACCAACAAATTTGGAAGTTATTTGATATTACTCTAATTTCTGTTCTTTTAGCAGTTATGATTAAATTTTTAATGTATAAGTTAATATTTCTGAATTCTTCCTAAAAATTAAAAGGACTTTAGAATCTTTTGTCTTCCATGTTAATCCTTAATATTTTAGTTTCACCATGGTTTTATTAGTCATCATTTATAATTTAGACATGTAAATAAAGTATACATGATCCCCACATGGCAAAAAACAAAACAGTTACCACCTTGCTTACCAACTTCCTTTTTTTAAGTCTACTCCTTGCTTCTGGATTTAATTTCCTTCTGTAGAAGTACATTTTTAGAAATTCTCTTAATAATGGTCTGTGAGAGGTAAACTCATCTAGTCTTGGACAATAGAAATTTTTATTTTTGTCTTTAATCTTAAATAATAACCTGACTAGGTCTGGAGTTCTAGACTGAATATTATGCTTCCTCAACATTTAGAGATATTTTTCTGCTTATTTCTGATTCTACTCTTATTGAGAAGAAATCTGTCTTTTATCATTCTATGATAAGTAAATATCTGTTCTCATTGGTATCTTTTCAATTTTTTATAGTTGATGGTACAAAGTTCCACCAAGACATAATGATGAGGATTCTTTTTTATTTCTCATGGTTAGAAAGTACTTTTATTCCTTTAAACAAAAAACATTTAATTTTCAGCCATGAGCTTTTTTTTTTGTTTTGTTTTGTTTTTGAGATAGGGTCTCACTATGCAGTTCAGAATGACCTTGAACTCACGATGTAACTGAGGCTAGCCTTGAATTTACAGTGCTTCTCCTACCTTAGCCTCCCGAGTGCTGGGATTACAGGTGTGCACCACCATGCCTGGCAGTCATTAACTTTTGGAATATTGCTTCTTGTCTATACTTTGAGCTACCTCCCAAGTCTTTTTAAATTTTTTTTTTATTCTAGACAGAGTTTCACTAAATTAAGTGGGCTTGAATTTGTAATCCTTCTGCCTCAGCCTTCCAGAGTGCCAGGAACACAGGTGTACACCATCATGTCAAGCTGTCCTCTTTTTATTTTATTTTTTTAACATTCTATATAAACTCTTATTTGACTTTTTCATTTCACCTTCTAGATTTCCACTTCTCTGAACTTTCAGTCTGCTAATTGTTTCTTTGTATAAGTACTAGGTGCTAACCAATTGCACCACTGTAGCTTCAAACTAATTGTTTCTTTGTAGTTTACTTACTATTCAATGCATTTTGTGAGTTACCTTATTTCAATGACAATGTTTCACTATTGTGAATTTCTATTTGATTCTTTTCCAAATCCATTTCACATGTTTCTATTTGTACATGTTTAAGTCTTTTCTCAACCTGTTTGATTACACCTGGGTTTTCTCTGGGAATTTAAGGAGAAGGCTCTATTGTATCTAGTTAGTCTTTCTCGTCATGAATTTGAAGGTAAGACATAAGGGACTCTTTAGAAAGTAGTTCCTTACTATGCACCTTGGCTTATCTACAGACACTTTAAAATTTGCCTTTTTTGGAAGACGCAGTAGATTTTTACAGAGCCAGAATAGGTTAATGTCAATAATTTTTGGCTTAGGATCTCCACGATACAGGAGTAACTCAAGGTTAATACTGCACTTGTCCTGCACAGAAGATCTACCCAGCCATTTCCTCCAAAACCTCAGTTTTGTCAAGCATCTGCTCTCATCCATGTACACATGTGCTTCAGGGAAGGATCCCCCCAGTCTGAGGAGGGGCTCAGGGAGAATTCTGGGACCTTTTGGTTATACACTGTTCTTATGAGCTGGGATTCCTTCACATTTCTGTGTGATGCCAGTCCTTGCCCTGTGCTTCCTTAGTGCAAGCCATACCCCTACCTGCCCAGGGCTTCCCCAGTGCATGTGATACCTCTTATTCCCTTGGGTTTCCCCTGCCCAAGAAGAGTCTCAACAGACTCTGATAAGAAGCTGTGTTTGATAGGTGAACAGTGCAACCAGGCTCTAGGACTAGCTTTGTGACACGGCCTTCGCAGTACAGGGAATCTGGCACTAGAATGAGAGCCGCCAAGTTTAAGTAAGATGAGGTCATTTGTAGCAATCATTCCTCAAAAACTGATCAGTTCAACACAACTCCAGGAATTTGCTCCTGTCCCCACAGTAGGCTGGTCTGATGGCCATCTCAGAGCTCATTAGCATCCACATTCAAGTCACCTTGCTCCAGGCATAAAATCACTTGCAAGGTTGCTTTCTATTAAGACTGATGGAAGAACAAACTTTCTCCAAGGGGAAGTTGCTTCTCTTCGCTCCTATTTTGTTGACAATGGAAATGAAAACTGCTTAACGCTGCAGTAAAACATGGGGACTCTGGTGATTTGGGTACTGAGGCTGAACACAAGGGCATGTGTGGGCTTGAGACAGAGGGCCGGAGGGAGAAAACTTCACTCAAGACATGAAACACAAGCACAAAACATAGAACAGAGCAGCAAAGAACAGGGTGCAACTGAATATGGGGGATGGGAAGTGGAGTCTGTGATTTATCGACTTGGGGAGAGGCTGGCAGAGGGATCTGGTGGTCTTGGAGGCTGGACGTGGAGTGGCTGTAGGGCCACTACTGAATGCCTCCTTCATGTACAGGGCCAGGCGAGCCTGGGGACTGCTGCAGTAGTGTGAAGTGCCCTTCTCTCCTGAGAACAGTCTCCCCAGGAGGCAAGGTTTGAATTTCAAGAGCATTTTTTTTGCTCTGGCTGAAGCTTTCAATACCGATCAGCAAAACTGCTGAAAGAAAGGGCTGTCAGGGCAGGACTGGACTTGGCAGACTTCACCAGGCTGCACTCAGACAGGAGGTGGCTGGCCAAGGACAGCAGGGGTGGCAAGAAAAACAAAAGAGGAAGAGGAGGTGAAGAAGCCTGGGAAGCCCAAAGCTCTGCTCACAACCGCCCACCGGAAAGTCAGACAGAAGGAGACCAATAAATCCTTGCCTCTCCCCACCGATTTTTTTTTTTGCCCTGGCTGGGTCGGTTCTGTGTCTTTCACATTGGCAGTGGTGCAGAAGGTGGACTCTCTGGGTGGGTGTGGTTTGCCTGGGTTCCAATCCTGACTTTCCCACCACCCAAATGGGCGGCTCTGGAAAAATTCTTTAGCCTCTCTCAGCTCCTCTTTTCTTACTCGTAAGTCTGGGATAATAACAGCGGAGACCGCAAAGGCGCCTGCTAAGACTAAATGAGATTTTTCCATAAAACATTCAGCATGGCGCTTGGCACACATGCCCAGAGGTCAGTAAATGGTAGCTATCATTTTCCTTGTTAGATATAAAAATGTTTCTCTCTTCCCTGTGAGTTTTTGCCTTAAGTCATCTACCTCTTAGAGAGTCTGTTTCCCACAAGACCACATCTGAATCAGCACTAGTGTCAAAAGTAAGTTGATCTCAGGCCTCAGGCTCTAACCACACTTAAAATCTTTAATAGTTCTAGTTGGGTGGGAACTCCTATTTGCCATTTGGATGGTACAGCCAGGGTCTTATAAAGAGGGAGGGTAGGTGGCAGGAACTGGGGAATTAATGGGTTCCAAATATTTGCATATAAAAGGGAGCCTCCATCTGCTGATACCCCCGCAGTAATACAATGTGATGGGAATAGGAGGAGGAATCCTCTTTGCATTCAGGGCAGGCCTGGGAGATTTAAGAGGTAGAAAAGCTCACCCTGGCTTTGGAACTTTGGCAGGGATCTATGGTGACGGAGTGGGTGCAGGGCGGGGTGTGTCCCAGAGGTGGCTTTTATTGTGCTTGGAAGAGAACTGGTCATGGGAGGAGGCACACATCATAGGTTCACACCTTGGGAACCAAGCTCTGAAGCTGGTGACTGCTCACACCAACTCTCCCCAGCCTATGGTACAGGGACACCACCGAGGTAGAGGATCCTGAAACACTGGAACAAGGCCACAGACTGGAGAGGACTCCCACCACTGTGGAAAGGGGTGAACGAACCTCCCTCCAGGCTTCATTCACTTTTCTGCACCCTGGCACTGGCTCCCTGATTTCTTAGGTGGTGAGTATTTATTTTAGTTCAAGTCCCAAACAGCAATATTTCAACATAAGGAGGCACAATACACCAACCATCTCCTTCTCAGTTCTTCCCTGCAAGCTCTTTGAAATGCTCTGATGTGACCACACAGCCAAGTGGCCACACAGCACTGCTCTGCCAGCCACATAAACAGCAGCGCGGATAGAAAGCCGGGCCTGTTTGTGTGCTGTTCAGAGGCTGCTGCGGCCAGGATCTCAGGCTGACTTCCAAATTCCCACGGATCTGAATATGCTAAATAGTGCACAAGAAACAACAATACAAGATTTTATCTAGTCTTCAAACACTAGATCAAACACGCACAGATTTGTTCTTAAAACCTGCAAGTGATATGGTGGAGGGCGTGGGAGGAATCTTCCTTTTTGCATTTGAAGCATGGTTTTTGAAAACCATATGGCAGTGCTAAGAAATTAGGTTCAGCAAACTCAGGGAAAGATTTTGAAAAAAAAGAACCTTTGTCTTCTGCCAAAATAAATTTCATGTTATCGTTGTCATACAAACTGGCATTTAATACCTGTATTAATGCCTGCTGTCTGTGTGGATGGTGGTTTTACCATTCACCTTCCACTGATTAACCTCTTCCTGCTCAAGCCACAAAGCTAACCACAGAGTGTCGAAGTGAAGGCTTCTCAAACAGAGGGAAGCAGAGGGAAGGAGGTTATGGTCCACTGGTGCTTATGGATGTCATAGTCCATTAAGAGACGTTTGACAGAGCTGGGGATGTAGCTCACTGGTGGAGCACGTGCCTGGTGTGGTGAGGCCCTGGGTTCCATCTCCAGCACACACACACATACAAAAAGCCCCTTAGTGTTACAGCAATAGAATAGAGGGTCATTAGATCTATGACACAAAAACTGAGGCTTCCTCAGACTGCCTTTTGGACATTAACTGGGACAACGCTTTGCAAAGTTTTGCCCCAGCATTTGGAATGCAAACCCATGCCACATTTTCATGTTTGGCTAATTGTCCTCTGACCCAGTTTCTCTTGATTTTGCCTGCTTCCTTTCCTTTCATAATGTCAACAATTTATTCCTTTCTGACAAAATATTAGGCATCTTTTTGAGTGTTTACATACTTGCCTCCATTTTGTATGTTGTCCTCAGGAGGCCTACCATTAAGCCTCCCACCCTACAGAGGGGAACTCAGTCTCAGATTATTTTGCCCCAGAAAACACCTTCCAGGCCTTTCCAAATTGCACAGAATATTTAGGTCACAGAAGAAAACCTTATTGGAATTATAGGGATCTAGATCCTCTGTGCAGCCCAACCCCCATGACCACCACCAGCCCCATTCTCAAACGTTAGTGAGACATATTTTCTATGAACAGCTCATCTCATGACCCCCCCAAAAAGAGTCAAAGAATTGCCAGCTCTGCTACACTTCAGGGCAAAGAAAAGAAAAGAGAAGAGAAGAGAAAAGAGAAAAGAAGAGAAAAAAGAAAAGAAAAGAAAGGAAAGGAAAGGAAAGGAAAGGAAGACAAAACCCTATTGCACTCATATTCTGCCTTGTCTACAAAGACTCCTTTAATTTTCTGGTTCCTTTGTTGAGGTAGTTCAAAAAGGGCAAAAGAACTTAATAAGATGAGCTGGGGTCAAGGGGATCACAGAGCTCACTGTGCCCTGTCCAACCTGGGAGGGGGGTGTGTTTCTCAGAACTGGGCAAATACCTCGTTATGCTAATCATCTCTTCCCCCTCGCAAGTGCTGTGGGTGGGGGTGGGGGAATGCTATTTTAAATTTCTTGTTGGGAAGGATGTCACCAAGGGAAGGCAATGCTGGCATTTTGTTGAGAATGGCTGTCACTAGGATGCACAAGAAAAAGAATAGAAAAAGCAGAAAACCTACACACAGCATAAACAAACGCCCAACAATCAAGAAACCCAAAACTCCTGCCTGTCACTGGTAGACTGTGCCCTGCCTCTTTCTGTCTGCTTTCTGCCTAGACAACACTGGGAAAACCTGGTATAACTCAAAGTAAAACAGACCCACGCGAAACCTCAAATACAGAAATGTTTTGTTATTCTTCTTCCTTGCTTTGTTCTCTTTCCTCTCCCTCAGACTTCCCGCCCTGGGGAGTATATCTTTTCTTTCTCATTTTTGTATCAAGTAACAGGCTGACTTCCTCTATCAACCCTTCAGGCTTTGACCCCCACTCTCCATATTCCTAGGCTATGATTCCACAGATAAACCTGCAGCCTTGGGCTACATTTGCAGAGTAATGAGCCCTCTGGCCAAGGAAGGGCTAACTGAGCTTCTGGAATTACAGGGGACTTTCATGTACATGTTACACCTTGGGCTAAAACCCACTAGGGTAACTTTCACTTTCGTTACAACGTCAGAATTACACTCAGCTGGGGAAGACACCTGGCTGCTGAGATGAGCCCTCCAATGACATGCTAAGGACAGGCTGCGAGTGTGGTACCCTCCTGCCAAATTACACACGGACGCTGCAAACATGCCACAGACATGAATGAAAACACTATGTTACACAAGTCCTGGGGGGAAACAGATTAAGTTTCTGATTTTCTAACATGGCTTAAATTACTAAGGCACACACAAGGTGAGAAAATAATCCTCACATTGTTTGTCACCATCAGAGTGTGCAGAACATTTCCTGATTATTGTTCACAGTGAATGAATTACACAAATTCCATATCATTACCGCAGACTTCCTTTTATATAAAGAATTCTCATATTCATTCATCTTGCTAGTTCACTAAGTCTGACATGATCTGGCCCTACCGACCTCCCCTCTCTGGTCTCATGTAACCCTACACAGGTATAACTTTAGAGATCCCTTGCTCTAGGCCACACTCCTCTCTTTAAAACCACTCATATGTTAACTGCCTGCAGCTTCTATAATTCCTTCCAGACTACAAACTCTTCAAGAGGGCAGAGATAAGGTCTGTCTACTTCAGATTTTTCTTGAGTATCTAGCAGACCTTGGCTCCTAAAACAGGTGCTTAACATTATTTCCCAAGTGAATGAATCAGAATGGGAATAATTTGGCAAAGATGAAAAATTTGACCCATGTGTTCTGTTTTGAGAGCTCAAAAATCAACCAGAATTATTCTGATCTTTAGCTGACAGTCTATCTCTTACTAGTAAACTACTCTTGAACTTTTCATCCATCCAATACAGTAAGAGGCTGTGGTCTGCCACCTTCCTGGAAAGGCAAACTGAAAAATATTTTTTCAACCCTACCCTCTTTGTTTCATGGAGATTCCTGGGAACCCTGGTTGTGAAGGCAACCGTGCTCTCAGACCCCAGGAGCTGGCTCAGGCCTGGCATGTGCATGCTGCCCAAAGGTTACCAGTCATGGCGGGCAGATTTGTTGCCATGGAGAGAGATGGGCTAGTAGGCAAAATCAGGCGAGTTTGGAAAAATTTTTAAAAAGTGTTGAGTGTTTTTTAACTCATAGCTGGCAGCTGGCTTTGCAACATTTTATAAAAATAATCACAGTAGAGAAAATCAACATGAAATTGTTGCTAACAAGTAGTGTATATATCACAGATTAAAACTAAAAATTTGAAAGGAGAAAAAAAAAACCATTCAGATTCAAATAAAAGAATCTTTAATTACAGGGCTATCAATTCCCCTGCACCTCAGCAAAACTATACCAAATAATTCTAGAAGTAGATAAACAGTTTAGATTCCAGTTTAGCTTCACATTTTTCCCTGAAAGGTTTGCTATTGTTTTTGTGAAACACATGAAACCGAGAATAATGCAAACATTGCTATTAGCACTTCAGTCTACAGCTGTGTACAGGTTAGTACTGGGGAACCCTTTTTTCCCACAGGAGGAAACACTGGCACAGGGGAGTTAAGAAATTCTCCCAAGGTCACCAAGGTTAGAAGAAGAAGAAGAGTCAAATCCTGAATGCAAGAAATTCAATAACCCGGATTCCACTGCTCTTAACCACTATATTATACTCCCTCTTATGTTTTATAACTTGTATACTTTAAAATTCACATGAGCTGGGTACCTACCATCTAGCTACAGGAGCAGAAACTTACCAGTAAATGTCTTAGAAACCCAGTGGGTCCTTCCTCAGCTACATAACCCCAAGTCCCTCTTACTCTCCTCCCAAGGTAAGCACGAACCTGAAATTTAGCCAGGTCTGGTTAATTTTCTAGCTTTTTGTTACAGGTTAGTATCTCTATACCTAAACAATGTATGGTAGGTAGTTTTCATTTCATGTCAACAGACACATACTCTCATCATCTATTACTTGCTTATTAAGCTCAATATCATGTTTTTGAGACACTTCACATTTAATAGCACAGCTTTGATTTGTTCTTTTTGAGGGCTGAATTCTATTTTTTGTTGTTCTTACTCTTATGACCGGTATGTAAGTCACTTGTGGGTTTTGTAATAGAAAGAGCTCTCTGGATATCTTTGTGGATGATGCAGGCTCTCAACATTAGCAGCATCACAACCACCTGGATTGTTTGTGAATACACAGATTATCAGTCCTACCAATAAAGTTTTGACTTGGTTGCTGAGCAGCTGGGGTATGGCATGTGGGATGAGAATTGCCATTTCTACCAAGTTCCCAGGCATTGCTGATGCCACGTGGACTGAGCACTCCACTTGGGGAACTATTCAAGGGCACAGACCTGGGCGTGGGGCTGCCGGGGGCCAGCTCACCTGTCTGCTCCACCCTGCTAGGCACACCTCGCTGTCCTCAGTGTTTCTAAATATGTACACGTTCATCTTAAGTTTCTCAACATTTTTACTAGTATTATCGGATTTTTACAATGTTGTCAATCTAGTGAGTAAACATATCTCAATTAGTTTTTTAAATTTTCTCTTGATTATTAAGTTTAAATATTGTTTCCATGTGTTTATTGGCCATTTCTCTTCTTCAGCAGGAGGACTATCTGGTTTCCTATCATTTCTTCACTGTGTTTTCTTCATTGATCATGAGAGTCCTTTACATAAAATGAATAATGATCTCTCTTCAGTTACTCAAGTTGCAAATATCTTCTTTCAGCTCATGAACTGCCATTTTTTAATGTCTTTATGTTGTCTTCTGAAGAACAAAACTTTGTAATTATAATGTAGTCAAATTGATCAATCTAAAAAAAACTGTGCTTTCTATGTCTTGCTTAAGAAATCCTTATTCCAAAATAGTAAGATATTTTCTATGCTATTTCCTAAATCAGTATTTGTTTTGGTGTTTTACACTTGTTTTAGTTTACCTGGATTTGATTTTGGTTTATTTTATGAGGTAAGGAATTTTAATTTTTTCTACTGTCTTAATTATTCTACCTTAATCTTAATAACTAGTAGAGCAAGACTTGTACTTTCCTATTGAAATGTTACAGACATCCCTCATATTTATTCTTTCACATGCAATTTCAGTTTGTCAAGTTCCATGAGTAGTTTTGGGGTGGATCAATAGCTGTTGTTTGTTTGAGACAGGTCTCCTTATGTTGCCCAGGCTGGTCTTGAACTTGCTTTGTAGACCAGGCTGGCCTGAAACTCATGATCCTCCTGAGTTGTGTGCCATCATACCCAGCATGAATCTTTATGATCTTCTAATGTTCTGATTAAAGAAATACAATGTTTATATTATATTTTGAAATACAATATTCATATTTTGATTGCTGCTGTATCTAATTTATTAACTTTGATATTCCTAATACTGTGTTCTGCTACTTTTATCTTCCAGAAAATTTATGTACTTTATTTTTATTGCTTCTTAAAATATTTTTGTATTGTGATAAAACATACATAAGATAAAATTTACCATATTAAGTTTATATTTAAAGTGCATGTTTCTATGGCATTAAGTACACTGATATTGTGCAACTATCATCACCATCCATTCCCATCCATAGTGCTTTTTCACCTTTTCCAACTGAAACTCATTACCCGTGGAACACTAAGCCCCCATTCTGTCCTTCCCCAGGGCCTGGTAGCCACTATTTCTACTGTCTTTCTCCATGAATTTGACTACTCTAGGACCTCATATAAGTGAAATCATACAATATTTGTCCTTTGTTGATCTTGTTTCACTTACGTAAGAATGTTGACATATTTTTAATGTCTTGTTTTAAAGAATCAAATTTATCTTTATTGCATATTTATTCATTTCTTTTTTTCCTTCCATTCCTTTCCATAGGTTTATTCAGCTGTTTCATTTCTTACATTCGATGCTATTATTGAACTAATTTTTCCTCTTGATTTATAAATTGTTCAGAGGGTTGACTTTTATTCCATGTGGGTTTTTCCTCCTCTACTGGTTTGGAAGTTATACTTTCAATTATTTTCATAGTTTACTTAGCCATTAAATTTGTTTAAAATCTAAAGTTAAATATCTTTCACTTCTTCTCATAAATAACCACAGCACACAGCTGATTCCTATCTCTCTTTGCTAATTTGTAAGTTACTTTTGTTCAGCCATTTAGTTCTATCATTTTAACCCTAATGTTAGATATTCTTATTTGGACTTTTCACAGTCAATGTATATTTATATATACTCACATATTTACTTATACTTTTCAGATTTTCTATCTGGGATCATTTCCCTTTCTTATGTGAGCATATTCTTTAGAATTTTCTTCACAGAAGATTGCATAGCAGTAAAATTTCACAATTTTTGTTTTCCTTGAACTTTTTTTTCTCTTTTTGGTGGGGATTGAATCCACTGTTTCACATATGCTGAGCACACAATCTACCACTGAGCCACATCCTCAGCCCTTGAAAATTTCTTTACTTCATCCTGTTTATTGATAATTTTGCTACATATGAAAAAACTTCCAGGTGAGCAGCTATTTTTTTCTTAGCCAATGGAAGATATACTTCCATTGTCTTTTGGCTCCTATTGCTGCTTTTGAAAAGCTAGCTGTCAGATTAAAAATGATATTCCTGTGTATCTATGTTGTCATTTCTTTCTGGCTTTTTAATATTTTGTAATATCTTTTTGAGGAAGTAGGGGTTAAAGTTGTTCTGTTTCATTAAGAAATGCCTACTTACAATTTTCTTTTTTATTCCTCTGGCTAAGATTTTTTGAGCTTTCTGGATCTCAGATTTAGTACTAGTGAAAAAAATCCATTTTTTTTTCTTTTTTTCCAGTATACTATCTTCCTTTCGAGTTTCTATGTAGAGCATTTTAGGTCATCTGCTTAGTCTCTTAGTTTCACTTTACATTATCTCTTCTATTTTTCTAAGCCATGTCTGCACTATTTATTCAGATCAATTTTCTAGTTCACTAATGTTCTCTTTAACTGTGTCTAATGTGTTTAACTTACAAATTTTAAATTCCTCTTAAAATTCCTATTTTTATATTTTTCATCACTGGAAGTTTCACTTCCTTATCTTAAAAATACGCTTAGTCATTCTGTAGTCTCTTACCCTTGCCCATATTTTCAATATTTATTAACATTTTTATAAAGTATGTAAATTTGCTAAATACAATAAGGAAACATTTACATATTCAACTACCGGCTTGGTTATTTCTGCTGGCTCTTACTCATGGTAACTTGTTTGTGTTCTAGTTAAAGCTGCCTTTCTCCAGAGGTGATTTCAGTTTAATTGTGAAAGTCTTCTATGACTAAGATATTTACACTGCCATTATATTTTTTTTTTTTTTTGCAGCACCAGGGATCAAACTCATAACCTCACACCTGCCAGGGCAGGCACTTAAGCCACTGAGCCGAACTCCCAGCCCTAGTGTTTTGAGGCAGGGTCGTACTATGTAGCTCAGGTCGGTCTTGTGCTCACGTTGTAGCCCAAGCCGGCCTCAAACTCACAACGCTCCTCCTACATCAGCCTCCCAAGCTGGGATTAAAGGCATGCGCCACCATGCCCAGCTCTGCCATTATATTATAAAGGAAAATCTACTTTAGTTTCTCTCATTTTCCCCAAATTCTCATAAGAAACAATCCCTGAGGTGGATGGAAATCAGTGTTTGGAACGATTTGTCATTATTCTCATCAGCAGGACCAAACACTACAGGATATGAAATAAGAACGTGAGAAAGATATGCTTCTATATTAACTAACAAATCAAATTATTTACCATTTGTACCTTGGTTCAATTTAAGGACTTTTAATTGGCCAAGAAAGTACCTCTAAAAAGATGTTTCCCTTCTGCTGTGTGGTTGATGAATTACCATCCCAGACTCTACTGTAAACCATGAAATAGAATGACTGCTCTTTGTCTCAGTCATGTCATGCGACACTGCCTAAGGAACAACCCCACAGCTGGAGAAATGCACACACCTGTGAGGATCATCTGGATCACAGTTAGGAAGAAACTGAGTGATTGCTTCTGCTACTTCTTCATTTGATAAAACATCCCAAAGTCCATCCGTGGCCAAGATCAGCACATCATCTGCTCCATGCTCATATTTGGAGAGATCATAGACTCTTACCTGAAAAGAATAAGAATACCATTACTTAAGAAATTGGGAGCACAATTTTTTTTTTATCCCTTACAAACTGACTCCTGATTCTGGGAATTTTCAGGTATAAGGCACTTGATTATACAGGTGTAAGGCACTTGATTATATAGCAAACTTTATGATCAAGGGTAGTCCTTTTCAGAAACTTGCTGTACAAACATATGAACCCAATACACAACTGTGCATCAACTGAAGAGATAGGCTTAATAATTGATGAGAAAAGAATTAATCGAAAATGTAATGCTTGCCATATAGGTGGAATGATGACTTACAAGTGGATACTGTGCTACTCAGAACATCAGCAAGGGCCTTGCTTGCTGATCTTCTTTGCATGTTCATTCAGAAAACATTTATTAAGGGCCTACTTTGTGCCAGGTACTATAAATAAAAGATAAATAATAGATTTTCCTGCTTCAGAGGAGTTCTTAGTCTGTAGTAGAGACAAAGTCAATTTAGAATCTTCAGTAACTGCTCAGTAAGTCTAGGACTAAGGAGACAAGCTTTATTTAATGCAATCATTTGAAAGCCTTCTTGCCCTTACAATTAGCTAATGGCCCAGCACATGGCCCACACCCATGGGAAAAGCACTGGGTATATATACTGCCCTGACTCAATATCCTCTCAAAGGACATGCTCACCGAGGGTTAAGCTTACACTCTGGAGAAAGCATAGAGGAAGCCAAACAAAACAACAAAACAAACCAGGAGGAGAGAACTTAAATTTTTAGCAGATAGAATGCCCCAAGTGCCAGAACTCTATCCTCAAGACATTAAGTACTGTCTGATTTTTGACCTACCTTTGCTTTATTTTCTATGGCTTGTTAGAGTAGTGTTTCTCAAAGCAATCAGCTGAGAGTCCTGATAACATGCAGATTTGGATTCAGTTCTGGGGTGGGGCTTAAGGGTCTGCAGCTCTCCCAGAAGATGCCAAGGCTGCATGCAGGTCCACGGACCACACTTTGAGGGGCAAAGAAGATCCCTCCTAGGCCAGGTGTGTAGATAAGGAAATCAAGGGCCCTGTGGACTCTGATGCCATATAGACATACAGTAGGCTGTAGAAAGGACAGAAAATGTCACTTCTTGGCTTCCAACTTTATGTCCTGGCTCAAGCAATAACTTTACTTAGGAGAGATGGTTAGCTTCATGTTGGGGTATGTATCTATAGCCAATTTCTGTGATAATTTGAGTTCCATTGAATAGAACATATTAAGCAACAGTAGGTGGAGAGATATGGATATCAGGTGGCCCAACCTTATACTGGCAGTTATACGTAAGATTCCATTTGCCTTCTAGCTCCTTCTAACAGAGATGTTGTCAGGTCTAAAAATAACATCCATTTAATTTCAAGATCTGCCCTGAGAGCAGGGGGACAAATTCTCTTTGACATGCTTTCTGCTGACCCAAGTAATATGACAAGTTGAGTCACTGAAGCAGAAGTTGTCCTGCCCAGTCCTCAAATGGAAGTCTGGCCAAAAAGAATGGCGGCTGTGAGTTCATACATACAAACATGTTAGAAAATGTTACTCTCCAATTCCAGCAACAAATGAAATCCTCCCTTAATCCTACTCACATTTCCACTCACAGTGAACTAATGCAGTTTCATTAGCTATCTGAAAATCCCTTTCAATACCATTCTCCCCATAATTTTTATGTAAATAATAAAAATCTAGTAGCAACCCCATTCCCTGGGCACTCCTCAATTAACATCCTTTTAGATTTTTACTGCTACCCTTTGTTTCCTGCCCTTTAGCCAATTTCCAAAGGACTTTGCCAACTTTCCACTTACAGCTCCCATCTTATACATTAACCTACGATGCAGAACATTTTGTGAAAATGCTTTCAGAAAAATTGAACTGTCGAGCAAGTCATTCCACTGCTGGCTCATCCTCTCCGCTGCAAGGGCTTCACAGAATCCTGTGGGCTCCTGGGCCATGAACTTGCTTCCCAAAGTTGTTGCTGGCCTTCCTCAATCAGACCACACTCACCTTCCCAAAGTTCCCTGCTCAATGCCTGAAATAGCTTCCTAAAGTTCCTGAAAGCCCCACGACAAACTAACAGGCTTCGAGGCTCTGCAGGACTCAGGTATCTGAGAGTCTTTGCAGGGCCCTGGGGAAAGAGGTGCACACAGAAATGCCTTTGTTGGGAGGCTGGAGGAACAGTCATTACTTCTTGTGGTCTCTCCCTGGTTCTCATCTGCCAAGAAAGGGAGGAAAAGCCCACAAAATCCCTGGGAGTCCGGAAGCTTCTTACAGCAATATACATACAGATGCTCTTTGATTTATGATGAGGTTATATTCCAATAAATAAACCCATCATTAAATTGAAAATATCATGAGTTGAAAATGCATTTAGTACTGAATGTGATTAGCTTAGTGACACAGTACAATGTAAAGTACTGGCTGCTTTGCCTTGTACCTATGTGGTTGACTGGCAGAGTGGCTTGCTGCTGCTGCTGACTAGAACTGTAAGAGAGCATCATACCATATATTTCTAACCCAGGAAAAGATCAAAATTCAAAACACAGTTCTTACTGATTGGGTATTGCTTTTGTACCATCACAAAATAGGAAAAATGGAAAGTTGAAGCATCCAAGCCAAGGACCATTTGTAATCCCAACAGCTGAAAGATGGGGCCTTTTGGATTGCTCTGTCTTCCTGCTGCCTTCATGGTTTTAAGAGTCCTAGCTCTGTGCCAAGCACTGGAGAAATAGTGACCAAAAGTGACAAGGTTGCTCACAAGTTCTACACGAGTAGGTGAGAGACACAAGTCACAGTGACAGAAGATGAAGTGAAGCAGGGCAAGGAGTGTGACAGAGAGTCAGTTCAGATAAATGCTTCTCTGGGAAGGTGCCATCTGAACACTTGAGGGAATTACCCATGGGTTCCTTTCTTTTATGTTCCCTTTCTCCTTTTCTTTGGGTAACTGTTAATCTGGATTAAGAGCTCATGTGTGGTGAAGGTGGGAGGGTTAGAAGGCTATGTGCCACCCTTTGCTGCCAGAACAATCCCAATCCTTCAAGCCCACTAACACAATATTACCTATGTGTAGGCATCTGGGTTTACCTGTCTATCTCTTCACATGATGAGTTATTCCAAAATTTTAGTATGTTTAAGAATCAAACAGCGTGCTATTTAACCAAGTTAAGATTCAGAGTTTTTACTTTTAAAAATTCTGGTTATGCCGATCTGAGCTGGGGCCCAGGGTACAAAAACAAGGACCCCAGGTAATTCCAATGCAAGTAGTGGCAAAATCTCACCTAGAAAAACATTGTCATAGGCAGCAAACTCTTGCAGGGGCATGGTCCACCTTCTCCTATATGTTTGTGTGCACAGAACAGAGCCCAGCACTTAGTAACCACCCACTAATCACAGGAAGCTTTTCCCTATGGGATATTTACCATCTCCAGTAAACAATAAACTTCAAGGGATCTGGTCACCCCAGCCTCCCATCTCAGATCAACCTCTGGAAACCAGAGATCCCATTTTGCATTTCTTTTATGGGCTTGGAAGTGTCTTTTATAGTGTAAAGCACATATTGCACCAACCTCCGGGAAATAAGCTTGCTGAGACAACAAATAAATGGGGGAAGAAGGAAAAAAATTAAACCATAAGACCCATTGAGATGACCCCTAATTTCATGGTGAACAGATTTAGCTTGATTAACTCTGATACTTCCAAATAGTCACCAAAATGCAATGCGCTGATGTTTAACAGCAGTAGCCATCCTCTACTCCCTCCTCAGTGGAGCTGCCAACAAACAGAAAACCACTGAGTCAGGAAGCAGGAATGAATCTGGTGGCAAACAAGAGCCCTGGCTAATGTGCCCTGAATGAGCCAAGTGCTGATTCTCACAGGGCTCTTGGCTCCCCAGCACTTAGAGATGTCCTAATGTCATCACTGGCATCTATTTTGCACAGGAGCCGTGACAAGCAGCTCTTTAATACAGCACCTCCACTTAGTGGCTGAGCAGCAGGCTGCTGTTTCAGCGTTTGTCTGATGTGCGCTCCCATCTTTGTCCTATTACTGATGATATTTCGGTGGCATGTTAAGAGAGCTCATAGGACTGTAAGCTGACGCTGGTGTCTTGAAGCTACTTTTAAAAAAGAATCCATCAATTCTCCATTTGCCAAATCTCTGCTGCTTTGCTGGAATGCTCTCACAGCTTTTACATCTTTATCAGCTCAGCAAATTCTCCAAACCGTTTTTTCTTTTTCCTTTTAAGTACTTAGTGCAAAATGATGAGCTCCTGCAGCTCAAACTTGGCTTTGTGGAGGTGAAAGAGCAAGAAAGACTTTGCTTCAGGCAGGTCTCCGTTTCTATCCAGGTTTGTGACTTGAGAAATAACACTCGCCTCTTTATTCTCTGAAACTATTTTTTAAAACCGAGAAACAAGAAAATAAAAATAAATATTATAGCATCTGTTCTATCTTTCTCACAAAGCTGTTCTGAAGACCCAATAAGATCAAGTGGAAGGGAACTGCAAACCCTAATGCATTGTATGTGACTCCCGATGGCACTGATCTCAGGGCAGTAGCCCCAGAGCAGGCTAGCTGGTGGAAGGAAAGGAGGAAGTGGACCCAGGGAACCTGGGGCTCAATTCCTGAAGTCTCATTTAAAATAAGAGTGATTAGGACTCAAAAGAGTATACTTGGAACAAAAGTCAAAGGTGGTTCACAAGTAAACGCTGTCAAAAGGTGGTAGGAAATAAAGAGTATGACATTTTGTCTCCTTTATTCCACATGGCCAACCCCAAAACTCAACCTCACACAGAACTTTAAATGTGGTGCTTCTGCCAGGAGGGGAAAAAAAAACTCCATCATATTTTCTTGCAGTCCTATAAACCAAGTAAACTGTTTCAAGACAGGCATGTTGGCAGGCCACCAAATGCATCCAAATTCTCTGTAGTGGTTCTGTCTCTGCCACACGATGTTACATGAAACTAACACTGGTGGCAAGAAACTTAGGTTTGAGACTCACCTCTGCCTTTTAGTAGTCTGGCAAAACAATTCTGGTCATTCATAATTTCAAACCTTGAGGACCACCTTCCAGGAATAGTGAGTGAAAGAGAAGGACTGATTCCTCAGATGGAGGGGTCAGGAAGGAAGATCTGGACATCACATGCCTTCCATGTGGAGCTGCCTGCAGGGACAAAGCCTGGAGATGTGAGACAGAGCTCTTGTGTTTGGGCAGCTTTACGTAGTTGGGTTTGGTTACACAGCTAGATTTCTGCTGGGTGGTGGTGAGGGATGAAGCTTGACTTCTCAAATCTTTAGAAAACGAAAGGTTAGGACTGGACATGTTTATGGCGCTAACATTTTCTGACTCTTTGATCACAGGAGATTAAATTTTGATGTGACTGGCCATGTGACTGCAGAGCATTTGGACGCAAGTGAATCAAGTGACATTTAAGCATTACAAATATGTTGGCTGCTCATACTACCCCAAAGTAGCTGGTTGTTTTGGCTGTGAGTATAATTTCATACTTGAAAATATACCACAGATATTCTTGCTTTTTTTTTTTCTTTTGGTGTCCTCAGACAAAATAAATACTTGACTTTGGAGAGTGGAAGCAATCTAGTAGCTTAAAAAGTTTCTAAATCAGCTAAAATACTGGTGAAGAAAGCCTGAAATGGTACCCAGTGTCTGACTGGTATAACATAAGGCTTCCATTTTCTCCATGTGAGACCTGGTACTTTACACGTCCATGATGCAGGCTACAGGAAGGAGCTCACTTTTGGGCTGGGACACGCCTATGATACACTTCTTTCTCAGAGTTTCCAACAGCTTACTCACTACTAAATCAAAGGCTCACTGAATGAATCAGTCAATGGATAGGCTTGAATCTAGTGCAAAAATAATTTGAGGGAGACGTCTATTGTCACTGACATGCTTTTTTGCAGATATAAGGGTCACAAGAAAACCCAGCCTATGAGAATCTGGGTGCAGTGTAGATGGGTTAAGTTGCCACAAGTCCATTCAGGAGGGAGGGAAAAGGTACAAAGGGAGTGACCCGATGTCACTGATGGCCTACTTTGCTTTGTGCCTGTTTTCCCAGCATAATGGTTCACTATGTCCCTTTTGACTATGTGGGGGGTGGGGGGGGGAGTCATGGTTGAGGGGATAGGTACTATGGTGACCTGATACACAAACAATGAGATGGCTACTACTCTTCACTTCTGTGGCCGCTCTGTCTGGTCACTAGGACTAAAATAATCACACTATTTCATAGGACTCTTCATAATGGTGGGTTTTCAGAGACCTCAAGTGAGCAACTGAGCAAGAAAACAATTATGCATATGCGTGTTGCCTTAGAAAAGGAGACATAGTCATACGGGCAAACTGTGGGGTATCTGCTGTATGGCAAAGTCAGTTCTACTGATTGCAGTTATTCTGGTAGTAAGAAGCCCAGGATGCAGTACACATGAGTTTGGGCAAAGAGTAGGGTGTACTGTACCCCAACTTTCCAGTCTGGCATTGAGCCATATGTGTAGTAAGAATGCCTCAGTGAGTCCATACTACAGTAGAGATGTCTCAAACACACAGTAGGATTGTAAAACTGAAGTTCCTAAAACACAGTAAGTAATGGCATAGGACAGTGTTTCTTATGGTGGCCTTTGGGTCACCAACTTTATAAATGTCTAAAAATGTGAAAATTCTTAGGACCTACCCTGTACCCAGTATTCAGATTTTCAGGAAGTAAATTCTAGGAATTTGCACTTTAAAAGAAGCTTTTTAAACTATTATTATCTATGATAAATTAATGGAAAAATTTTGCCTGTTTAAATGAAATATTCAAATAAAATGATTACTCTTCAGGAATGGACCAGAGATTGACAATCTCTAATGACAGCAAATGTATGATACAAGTTTACAGGTTGGCTTCCATTGTGAGACCACAGATTTTATAGTTTGTGTGTATATATGAAGAATAAATCTCAAATTTTGGCTTTACTTAAACAGCTGGTTGGCAAATCACAAATCATTGGCTGAAGTTACCCATGTAAATGGGACACAGATGCTTACATTCACACAAGCAATTTTTTCTGCCTAACTCGAGAGTTATGAGATGGAGCCCAACAGGCTAAGTCATAGAGTCTGTGCTTAGTAAAGTCAGAATGTACTAGAATCAAAGAAAGTAGCTTCCATATAGCTATAATATGTGATGCCCTCGACACATTCAAGGTGGTGGTAGTGGTGGGGCACATACTCCCATGGACACGTAACTTTAACTGAGAACCCTGGTGCATGAGATATTGCAGAAGTATGAGACTTAAGTGATTAACAACTGTCCAATAATACACTTTTAGGCTACCAAAGAAATTATAGAACTTATTTTGTTCTTTATACAGGTGGACCCATTCTTTGTGCTACTAAAGTTTATATGACTTTGTAGGTTCTCTTAAGAAAAAGATACTACATAATTATGAAAACGAATTTGGGTACTAAGATGAGTATTAAGAATGAGAAAAAAAAATCACAACAAACTACTTGAACTTTGGATTCGAATTCTTTTTTTTTTTTTTTCAGAGAAATGTTTATAAAAATGCTTTCTGGTTGCAATTTTGTTTCTCCTCTCCATCTAGAATGTTCTAACTTTTCCAGCAAACTAGATTTCCTCCTTCATTAGCTAAACAGCTAACTCATCAACTTGTACTAGTTTGTACTGGAAAGACAGATAATTATTACTTCAATCCTTCAGGTTTCACAGCAGGGATAGCACTTCCATAGGAATGCTGTGAGAGAAAGTCTCCAAGATGACTGCCATCAAGTCCTTCCCACCTCATACACGTGTGCTACTCCTCATTCAAGAGGTGGTTTCCAATTCCCTGTCCACAAATCTGAACTGATTTTCTCAACCAACAGAATGTGGCAGCAAGGATATCTTGAGACTTCGGAGATGGGTCTTAAGAAGCCTTGGAGTTTATGCCTAGGGCCCTGGGACCCTTTGGAATAGCTTCTCTCAGAACACATGCTTTGAGAAGGTGAAACCACGTGGATAGGCCAGTGGTGGTGAACCTACAGCAAGGTGCCACAGCAGGATGCTTATATTAATGAAAGTTCTAAAAGGTTCACCATCACTGGGATAGGCTACGTATCGCTGCCTCAGCTCAACTCTCAGCTGACAGCCAACATCAACTGCCAACCGTCAGAGTAAGCCATCTTGGAATTCCAGCACAGCCTAATCTTTGGATAAATCTAACCCTACCAAAGTCCAATTGTGACCAAGCCATCTTGGATCTCCAGTTCAGCCCAATCTTCAGAGGAATCTAACCCTACCAGCATCTGATTGTGAACATGTGAAAGACCCCACAAAAAAATCATCCTGCTAGGTCCAAACCATAGGTCACAGAGCTATGAAAGGTAACAGTAAATTAAAGCCATAAGTCTTGGGGGTGGTTTGTTTTGTAGTCAACAAAGGCGCACAGGAATTGTAGTGGGATAAGACAATTCCATGATTATAAGATGGGACACTGAACCATCTAAAGTTTTTTCTTTGGTCCCTATTTGTGTATAAGTAGTGTTACCTCTGCTCTCTTCTCCTGGCAGGTGAATACTAGGAAAACCGTCTCTGTGGTGGTGGTGATGGGGGGGTAAGTTTAATTTGGGGGCTAGAGAAGAAGAATGAGAAGTATATTTTAATCTTAAATCCAAACTGTGATTTCCAATCTAACTTTATAGTAATTGATTCAGAAAACTCAAAAGAAAAAGGTTTAAAATTATTTTTCTTCCTATCCCAATAAGTGACTGCTTCTCTTCTTTAAGGCTAGAAAGCAAAGTGTCTGTATGTACATGTGTATGTACACTGAGTACTGAACCCAAGGCCTCATGCATATTAAGCATGCACACTAGATCTAACCAACATGTTTGAGACTATGGATAACCCTAAGGGAGAACATCCCTGCTACAACTGAGCAATAACTTCAGCCCTGTGTTCTTTCCCTTCTTTTAATTTTACTCTGCTTCCTCATCTAAATTAAGTCTACTGTCTTCTTTTGTTGTTGTTTCTTTACAGATGAGGTCTAAATAAGTTGCCCGGGCTAATCTTTTATTTGTGATCCTACTGCCTCAACCTCTCAAGCAGCTGGGACCATAGGTATGTGCAACCATGTCCAGCTACCATCAATTCATATTACATTAAAAAACAAAACTATCTCTCAGATATAACTCTTTTCAGTTTTCATAGTCCCTATCTTAGTTCAGTTCTTCACTGTCATACAGTTTCTGTCCTACAATGGCTTCCCTGTCTACAGCTCCTCATCCTTCCAGGACCTCTGGATTTTCATGTTATTAGAGGCTAAGAAATTCCTTGTTTCCTTGGATTTAGTTTAAGAACTTGTTATGATTTAGATAAGAATGATCCCTAAAACTTTCATGTGTTCAGAGGGCTTTTGGAAGGTGATTGGAGTATGGAAGGCTATAGGTGAATGTGACATCAGGAGGTGGGGCCTGGTCAAAAGAGGTGGGTCACTCACACATGCCCTGGAAGATCATGTCTCCCTCCGTGGCTATTCTCTTTGCTCTCTGCTTCCTTGCTACCATGACATGACTAGCTTTCCTCTGCATAAGCCTTCCACCATGGTGTTTTGCCTTGAAGCCAGCAGACTATGAACTGAAACCTAAAAACCGTGGTACCAAATAAACAATTAAACTGTTGGTAATGGGTACTTTTTCCCAGAGATGAGAAAGTAACTAAAACAGATTTTGGTGCTAGAAAAGTAGGGTCATTATTGTGACTATGTGACCATGTGGTTTAGAAGTCTCTGGAACTGGTTCACTGGAGGAGTTTGAAAAAGTTTGGAGATCCTAGCTAGAGAGGCTTTAAGTAGACCTTGATGGAAGATTTTTATTGGGGTGCAAAAGACCAGAATGCTGATAAAAATGCAGACGGTAAAGATCAAGATTAGGAAGTTTCAGTTGGGAGAAAGAACTTCATTGGCGGTTGGACATGAGACCTTGTGTGTTATGCTCAGGCAGAATATTTATCTTCACTTTGCTCATGTCCTGAAACTCTGCAGGAGACTGAGATTAAAGGTGAAGGATTAATTAATCTGCTGGAGAAAATTCCAGTGCAGCCCAATGTTCAGCTTGTGACAATGGTACTGCTCACTGCTTTTAATGGGATTTACAGTGAGAAACAGGAGCAAAAAGCCCATTTAAAAAGTTATTAGTTTCACTAGAAGAAAGTAGCTATAAATTGGAACAACAACAACAAAAAAGAGCTTGATGACTAAAGAGAGTAGCATTAAAAAGAAGCCAAGTACTCTTCATGATACTTTAGAATGCCCTCTATTAAGGCTATTTTGAGGGGTCTAAGGAATTTTTTAAACAAGCCTTTCCTCTTGTATCACCCATAGATAATTACTGCCACTCTTTTAGAAAACTTTAAAATGTTCTACTATGCATAAATGGTTTAGAATCTGTATTCATACTCTGTATATACAATCACGTTTTATTTCACTTACTATACTACAGACATCTTGCCACATTGTTATAGTCTGATATTGTTCTTTATGAATTGGCCAAACTACTGACAGCACACAATACAACAAAACATGCTCTTTCCCAAAATGAGATTTTGACTTGGGACCACAGAAAGTCACCAAGAACTAGAAGTCCATAAATGTTAAGATGCAAATATAAGATCTTAAATATCACTTATATTTTCATGGAAGACAACAAGAGCACCAAAAAAAAAAAAAAAAAAAGGTAGTCATTCTCTTTTCATATGAACATGAACACTGGGAATCCCTCTGTGTGATGCCTTTTGGAAGCCAGGAAGAACACTTACTGACCATCTCTGACCATGCACCAGACCTCAGGCCAGGCAGTAGCTTTGACATCCTCATCTTTTGCTCTTCTGAATTACCTGTCAATACAGGCCTGTTACCCCCACCTTAAAGAAAGGCAAAGATTGCTGCAGTTGCTTGTTCTTTTAGAGAAGGTTGTTTCAGATAAAAGAAAAAAAATATTATTTAGATTTAAAAAAATCCTGAGAATGACCTAAATGCATGACTTGGAATTATAGAAAAACAGCTGACGAAAATCTTGAAAATTAAAACGAGGAAAGATGAAGTAGAGAAAAATTTGGGCTCCTTGTGGTTCTGTCTGGCAAGGGCAAGAAGAGGGCACTGCTGAGTAGGGAAGTTGGCTCTGCAAACTGGATCCCAAACAGAAAAAGGCCTTGTTCTTCCAAGAGCCCAAACTGGGGCTAAAGGCAACGGCATGGTCTTGGAGTGGAGGCTGAAAACAAGGGTGAAATTAAGAAGCATCTCAGCTCTATGGAGGGCCTGTCACAGGCCCAAAAAGGGCGTGGAGCAGAGAACATCTGGAAGTTTGGGCTGCAGGCCTGTGCCAAGCTGCCTGAGTAATATGACACGTGTTGCTGGCCTGGAGGTGGGAGAGCTGCTAGGAGAGCGGGAAATGTGGAGAGCCTGGGCTGCCCTGCCTCTGAGTTTAACAAATCCTTTCCTCTTCCACTTGAGCTCTTTTAGGATGGTACTCAAAAGCTGAACAGTAAATTTTATAAACAAGAAATCTGCGACCTGGTTAGGGACGGCAGCCTGTGCTGTCATACACGCAAAGCCAGGTGCCGTGAACCAGAGAGTGAAAGCCTCCCAAACACCCCTCATGGATTACAGCTCGCAGGCCTGAGCTCCCTCTGAGGAGCCTCTTGTGGAATCCAGGGGTTGGCCAGAAATCCCTGCCTTCTACCCTGGAAGGTTTGACAGAGGCTCAGCAAACCTGGCGGCTGTTCTTCAGGTTTGGCAAACTCGAGATTTTTCCAGCGCCTTGTGTTCAGTGAAACTGAAAATGTGTTTGGCTAGAAAGCTTTCTCTAATTTTTAAACCCCTGTGCATTTCTTTTTTTTTACATAAATTTGATCCACATGTTTTTGATTTATTTATATTTAACTCATCAAATCAAATTAGGAGCTACAATGATGAATGGGGACAATGCTAATTTCCAAGAAGATTTTTGAGTCCTTTTTCTTAGAACTAAAAATCACATTTCCTCACCCACCCCCCTCAACCGTTAAAACTACCAGACTGAGCTGGGTTTGAAATTTAGAACCCAAATGTGAAATAAAGATCCATGCTTGGCAAAGACAAAGCATAGCAGGGGAATGTTCTTAGGAAGTCACAGTTAGAAAGTGAGGGTGGGGAAGGAAGATGGGGAGGAGTCTGTCTTCATTAGATGGTTTAAATAAATGAACCCTCTTTCTGAGGTCCCAACAGAAACACCCTTAGAGCCTAGGTCTGAACTTACTATTTGTACCACAGGGCAAAGGTTTGGGACTTGGCGGGGGCGGGTCCTTGAACCTATCTTCTTTCTTCTGTTCTTCCCCATGTGAGCCAATTCAAGCTGTTCCTCTTTCCCTCTCTAACAGAATCCTGCCCTCCTTTCCTGGCTCTGGCTAAGGACTCTCCATCTGGAAGCATTTAAAATGTACAACAATTTTAATCTCGTGCAAGAGAGTCTCAGGGTACATACTCCATATCCATTAAGTTAAATTATAGGTGCACAATCTTATTTTGCACAGCTCTGTATGGCTTAGCTTTGTACATACACAAAAGGTCATTACTGTCTTTCCCAATTACCCTCTCTACTACACCATCATTTCCCCCAACTTCAGCCCAAGGCCAATAGTATTTCTCTGAGAAAATCGGGACAAGAAGGTCCCTTGACAAAACTGCTCTCTTAGGTTCATGACAAAGCCCCTAGAATCAGTATGGAGTAGGTCCCTAGGACTGTGACTGCAGAAATTTCTCTGAATTCATTTCTCTCCTGAACAGCCCTTGATCTACTTAGACAGACCTAGATAAAATACCAACTTTCTACTTAGTAACTTTACATCTTGGGGAAGTCATTTCATTTCTCTAAGTCCCAATTTCCCAATCTGTAAAATGGGTAGGTATAATAGCTACACTTATCCCATAAAGTTACTGTGAAGACTAAATGAGAAACTGTGTGGAAGAATCCCAGAAAGTCAGACGGAAAACTGGGAGATGTTGAAAAGGTTCAAAGTTTCAATTAAACAGGAGTATTTGATTTTAGAGATCGATTGCACCATATGATGATTATAGTTAATAATAATGTATTTTAGACTTCAAAATTGCTACAAGAGTAGATTTTTAAAGAGCCTTTTTCCTGGGATTAATAATACGAGGCAGATTGGAATCTAACTGCATAAAGATAGTTCTCTTTTCAGCCACACTGAACTTCTCACTCTAAATAAAAAGGTGTATGCATGGCAGAGGGAGGAGAGAAAGACATTTCAGTCTGCTTTAAGGAGAAAAATGGTTAATTAGCATTTTCTGAGATCCTCAGGGATGCTTCTGGAAAGCAGAAAGCACCATTTAACATGTTTGATAAATGCCTCTCCCCCTAAGGAAGAAAACACAGAAGTTTATGAGGCCAGTTATGCCCTGTGCTCAGTGAAAATTCAAAGATTTATTACTTTTCTCGGGAGAGAAGTAGTTTTAGCAATAATTCATGGATTGTGATGCTGGCCTGAATCAAGGTGCTGGGAACCCACTAGCTTCTGGGGAACCTTGAACACATTAAGTAGTAATGGTCCTGCTCAAGCAGAATTGCTGGGAGGGCTCTGTAGGTTCTTGATGAATGTTTATTATTTCTACCAAGTTGATTCATTTAAAATCCTGGGTGTTACCAGCAAATGTGCATATCTTCCATGTCCAATTACTAGAGATTTGTCTCTCGATGGTCTCTTAGCTCTTACACCTAGATAATATTTTGGACACTAGCCACAGCTCTAAAGGACTCTAAGGAACTATACCAGCTCACAGGTATGCCTACAGGGAGATCAGAATTGACACAATCTGAAAGGGCAATCATTAGGATGGGGGTAACTTGTGGACCTGTATAAAAGGTGAGTTGGGCCAACTAAACTACTATTTGATATTTCTGTAACATGGAAACAAAATCTTTTCTAATTGATACTTTCTAAAAGTGAACACAGAACCTGTTATTTTTTGCAGTATTGTAGAAAATGCGACTTTTTTTTTTAAAGTCAAAACATAGGGCCAGTATGTTTTTCAACTTAACTTCTCCAAATGACAACAGAATAATACAGGCTCTCCAGGTTATTAACTGTACCAAGAGGATAAGGCATACATGAATAACTATGATGAATGGCAGACTGAAAGTGCCGCGAGAGGATGCTGCTCTGTGTGGATGAGGAGCTGACAGAGACAGCACTCTGGCTGGGTGAGGGGGGAAGTCAGGGAAGACCCCCTAGGAGAGGTCTCTGAATTAAACCATAGTGAAAAGACTTGGGTGTTTAAAGATGGGGAGGAAGGAATAGTTTTAAACACAGGAAACATGTTCACCTGGCTGGTGCGAAGAACAAAGATCAGATTAGAAAGTTAGACCAAATTACAGCAAGCCTTGGATAGCAATTGGAGGAGTTAAGCTTTATTCTCCAGGCCAAGTGGTGCCACTGAAAGTTTCTGAATACAGAGGAATCGAGTAGTTCTTTGAGAAAAGTCACCTGATAGACATACGTAAGCTGGATTCAAGGAGGCAGGGAAAGCCACTAGGAGGCTATGCAGCTCTCTGGGGAGGAGGTGATGAGGACATAAACTATGACAGTTAAAGTGAGAATAGAGTGACAAGAGAGACAATGTAAGTAGATGTGACACAGGTGGCTACTAAACGGATATCCATGTGAGTCAGGGAAGGAATAATGTAGAAAATATTTTATTGCACAAAATATAAACAAAAAACTCAGGTGGTACCTCTGGAGCTGAAGACAGGAATGGTTTTATGTAGATGTTGGAGTCATGCACCTTCAGGTCATGGTCCCCAAGTCCCCTGGTCACTCCAATAGTTGCCATTACCCGGGCCTAGGAGTGTAAGCAGAGGGTCATCAGAAACACACACATAGTGAAAACATCCCACCACACGACTGCTGCTATAGGCTGAGAGTGATGAAAGAATTTTCCAGTTCTTTACGTCCATCTTTCCATGTCCCTTACTGTTAACTTAGGTGTGCAGTTGTTGCCAAGAACGGGCTCACGAAAAATCACTCTTGTATTTGGATTTTCTGCTTATCCTAAATTTACTGGGTTGCTGCTATCTCTTCTCGGCTTTCTCTTGTAGAGACTGGGAAAGTGCTCAGTAAACTAACTCCAATATACGTGTGATGCCTACAGTTGCTGAAGTCAGTTCATATCTAGTACAAGAGCATCCACACATCCACTCACCCTTCTGTACCACAATTCTTTACAAATATTTGCTGAATCTCAGTTATGTCTATAACCCTGTGATAAGCCCTGGCAAAAGATGTAAAAGGTCAGAGGCAATGGGTATTCTCTCAAAGCCCAATTATTAAGCTTCATGGATGGAAAAAACACATCATTATCAACTCTGTGATCTATCTGTCTAGTATTCCTACAGATGCCCTCTGTGCAGAAAGGAATAAAATACCACTAGTGCTGTAGCCACTCAGAGACCTCCAAGCTGAGACCTCATGCTTTCCCTAAACTTTATGAATGGTTTAAGGAAGCAAAACATTGTGTTAAAACCTAGAGTCATTTTGAATATCTCTTTGGATGTCACAGTTTTGATTTACTTAGACATTTATTGAGCATTTTCTATGTGCAGGTACCATGTGGTGGGGGACCAAATGTCTAAGGCCTCATCCTTACAATAAAGGAATAAGAGGTACTGCAAGTCTAAGGGACCACATCTAGGACATGGCTACACGCTGAATGACACATGAACAATGGGTTATGTGAACTCTGGAAGAGTGGGACAAAGCTGAGCACCAAGGACACACAGCACCTAGGCAAGCAGTCACAGAGAGATGGAATGGAGCCCTATGGCGTAACCCTGAAGTCATCAGTGACATAGCGTGTGTGATGTCATCACTCAAAACCCGAGCTTGAAACCTCCCTCCATTACTTAACAGGAGTAACTATTTCATGAAGGCAAAGATGAAATAAATGCTAAAAAGCATTTACAATCTAACCCTATTGTCTCCATTTTCCTCTCACTTTCCCAAAAGACTTGGAAATTTTGGAACTGGTCTCTAACTAGAAGGTAGGCAGACATTGTATTAGGGTAGGAATAAGGCCATGATGTGTTTTCCTAAGGGCCACGCCAATGGGGATAAAATACAGACACAAGACATGAAGTGTGGGGACCTCTGGTCGGGCAGGTTGCTTTGGTGGGAGGCTGGGTAGGCTCTGTTGCAGCAAAGAAACTTTCAACTCTAAGGTGAAGACTCTGGGTTCCTTGTGGCCCCTGTGTTCTCTCCCTGCAATAGCAGCTTCTCTGGCTGAAAAGAGCACATGCCTGTGCTTTAGTCCAAAGAAATCTAATGCTCCTGCTAGTGACTAAACTTGTTTACAAAGTACACAGGTGTTACCCATACAAATCCTTAAAAGCATTTCTGGAAATAAAAAGTAACAGCTGAGAAAGAACTCAGAGCCTCCTGGTAGGAGAATACAGAGAGGAAAAGAAAAAAAAAAACAAAAAAAAAAAACCAAGGGGTAAGGACCCAGACAGCATTCTAAGAAATCATGGAGTCCTCAGAGTCAGATGGCGTGGTGTTTGGCCAGGGCAAACCTACCAATGAAAGCAAACGGGGACACAGTGGCTTTTAAACAGGCCAGCAGGTACAATGACAATACTTGCTAGCTGCTCATCACACAACTGCCAAGCTTTAATTGACTGAAATGTCTGAGGAATGTGATGTTTACATAAGTGAACTGCACTTTTACTTAACTGAAAAACCCTTAATCTTTTATATCTCACTGCTGATAACAGTCTAAGAACACATCAGAGTCCATTTTTCTGTGCATTAAGGAGATCACAATAACTCAGCAGTTTATTTAATACTTAGGAATTTATTGAAGGTGTGCCATGTGTCAGGGACCAGGCCAGGCAGGTCTAGGGAAACAAAGATAACAGGATGTGGTCCTGAGCTTACTGGAACTCACAGGGTCAAGGATGTAACAGGAGAATCTCAGTCCCAAGAAAAACTGCAGCTGCTGGGGTCGGTCATTGTACTGAATGACTCATATTAATGGTACCCACTGGACTGAGGAGGACATGTCTTCCCATGATTCTCAACCAGAGTTGTAGTGGATAGGGGCAATGGTTTATAAAATGACATGGGTCAGGTATTTGTGTTTTGTTTCAATTTATAAGATGTCTCCTTCCATTAAAATCAGTGCTGGGCTACACTGAGGCCAAAACTGAATCCTTCATGCCTACATTTGCTTACGCAAACACTTACACACACACACACACACACACACACACACACACACACAACTCATGCACATTCTTCCCAGGAAGACATGCTTTGGTTTTCCTGTGAGTCATTTCTTCTTGATAAAAACTACTGGATGCTGAAAAAAAATTTTAGTTGAAGATTCTCCTTAATATGACCCCATTTTTTTCTCTTCTAACTGGAACTCAGCATTGAGTTGAAATGTATTAATGTTCAGAGAAATAATGAATGATTCAGAAGGTATTTATTCCAACTGGGAAGTGGGCTTGAAGCTACCTCATCTGCACCCCAAGATTTCAATCTCTCCTAGTCTTCCTTGGAGAGATCTATAGCCTTTTGGAATCTGGTTTGACCTTTCACTATTCAGTGTTTGCTTTTGGGAGCTGTTCACAGTCTTTGCTACTTTAGCCTGGGCTCTGGTTCATGTGATCCTATAGTTTAATTACAGTGAAGCTTAGGATTTCCTTTCCTGGGGTAAGTAGAAAAGCTAACCCGCAAAGTTTGAACTTCCATGGTGGAGCATGAGAACAGTGGAAAAGGATGGAAAGCCACAGCTTGTACCTGGCGCTGCCCCTTGCTGGCTTTGAGCCTCTGTCTGATCAGCTGAAACCTCATGGTTGCTGCTGCCTCCTCTACCAAATACAGGTAGTACTGCAAGCTGAACCTGCCTCCTAGCTAGTTGTCAGATATAAAATGAGATGATGTATGTGAAACTGGTCATGTTTAAACACTATAAAAATACTCAAATGGACTGGGTAAGGGGATATTATTTTCACAAAATTGACTTTCATTCCACATGTTCATGGCCCATCTCCCTCGCCCCCCAACTCTTTGGACCCTTAAGACAGACCACCTGAAGGGTGATGGATATAATATTATTTCAAGCTGTCAAGGCAATAAAATTCTGAATGGTGACTGGAACACACAGATTGCCAAGGGCTATGCAGAGCAACAAGGGACATGACCTCCTCCTCTCCATCCAGGGAAGCCCGCATGCCTACCTTCTTGCCTTCGCCATATATAAGGGGAAACTTCAAGTCATCTTCCTCAATGGTTTTGTATGCCCTGTAGGGGGATAAACAACATTTTAAAAAAGGTTTGCACTCAATTAGTGACCCTCTGCCCTGACACAGGCTGCTAGGCACTTTACTTTTCCATTCACTCACCACACTACCCATCCTTATATAGTTATTCTCCCTATAGAGAGATAGGGATAGAGTGTGTGTGTGTGTGTGTGTGTGTGTGTGTGTGTGTGTGTGTGTTTTAGGAAAGTAGAAAACGCCAAGTCTTTGTATGCTTGAAGAGAAAGAAAATAAATCGGCATATTCATAATTAGCGAGAGGGGAGATGGACTTCTGTACTAAGGGTCTGTGCCATAATGAGGTGACCTAGCAACAGTGACTTGGTCCTATGCCAGCCTGCAGTGGTGAGCAGCAGCAGAGTTCATAGGTAGATGCAGTGTGAAACTGCTCCGAAGAGCCAGTTCCCACCTTCAGGGCTGTTCATGCCAAGGCATCCTTGTACTGAGATACCTGCAGGAGGGAGAGATAGAGGCTGTTTGACCTCAGGATGATTTTCAAGGTTGGCAAAAAAGACTTTGTTTCACAATAGCTTTTAGATGGCCATTCAGCACACAGGAAGAAAATCCAGTTATGCTTCAAAGGGTTATTCTAGACATGGTTACTCACATGCCGTCACCGTCAAATGGAGTCTATGCCTTGCAATTTTGCTCATAAGCAAGTTAAAAACAAACAGGAAAACAAACATTCATTGGGCTTAGTTATTACCCTAGGCATGTAGCTTTGCCTTTCTCATTTTTGGTTTCCTCATCCATAAAATGAAGATTATACACAGGATAAAAAAGAGCTTAATACAGAGTCTGTACTTATTAAGATCCCAATTAGTAGCAGCTGTTACTAGTAGTAATTAGACAATGAATACTTGGCATAAGGGTTCCCCTTTCTGCAAAATGGGGATATCACTGCTTATTCACTACCTCACAATGGATGTTCTCTCTGGACTTCAAGATCCTTTTTAATCAAACAAAGAAGACAAAGTAAAAGATGGACTAGGTTAGGTGTTAGAAGTTGATGCTTTTCTACAATCAAATCTCCTGAGTGTATGGAAAAGCTATTACACAGCATCTTGGTCCTATATATACTTAGGCAATTTGAGAGTGAATTGAAAATTAAATTTATGGAAGCTTTTGATATAGGAAAGAATGCAACCCAATTTAAAAAGTATGCAAGCCCAAATGTAAAACAAATATATTCACACTGTCCAGGAAGCTGTGTGACTTAAGTCATTCCTTCCCAGAGGGTAGATAATCAGTAAGGTTTTGGCATCCAGTGCACCTGGACTCAAGCTCAGTCCTGGCCAATTGCATGTGCATTCTGGACCTCAGGATCCTTATTAATCAAAAATGGCCCAGACTGGGACTCACTCCTGGGGTTGCCAGTAAGTGCTTTGCACGTGCTCATGCTATGAGCTCAATGAGCTAGTTGTTGGCTGCTACTCCAGTGAAGGTTATCTAGGAATTGAATTTTCAAAAAAGGAACAGTATTGTTTCTTTCCTTCAAATCTGCCACATTAACACAAGGTGGATAAAACCACTTGGATGTTCTATATACTCACATGAGCTATTTAAAACACTTTGATCCACAAGTCACTTAGGGAACAAAGCTATTATAAGAATCCACCCACAGCTTGGGGACTGACCAAGTTTAGAGACCAGTGGTTCTCAACCTTGGCTGTTGCTGCATCTCCTGGAAGGGTTTTAAACCCTTCTTATGACCAGACCACATTTCAGAGCAACTGAAGCACAATCTCTAGGGCATGAGACTCAGGCTTCAGTTTTTAAAGCTTCCCAAGGGATTTGATGTGCAGCTAAGGTTGAGATGCCTGCTGCAGATCCAGCAAGCTAACATTTGAGATGTGTTAGGCAATAAGCCCCTCATCAGCTTGACTCCTAAGAGGACAGTCTGCAGGCTCCAGGGAGTGAAGGAAGGAGCCTGAAAGGAGCTTAAAATGACCATGAGCAAGACTTAGGTAGGCCATGTAGAGAGGGAGGTGTGGGAGAAGACAGGCCCAGGAAGAGAATGGTGCGTGAGGACCATAGCCAGTGAAGTGTTGGCCTTGCAATTCAGCCACAGGGCTCTGGAACTAGACAGGATGCAGAAGGAGGCGGGTCTAGAATAGAGGACGGGCCATTACTTAGAGCAAAATAGAGATGGGTTAAGAGCATTCTTCACTGGCTTGTAAAAGGCAGTAAGAAAATTGTTCTCTAACTCAGCCACAAGCCTCGGTCATTGAATTCTCCTGGGGCAGAGTCTGTGGGGAGCATAAAATCCATGTTACCACAACTCTGAAAAATCAACACTTGTTTTGAACTTGTCATCTATGGGACTGAGACAATTGCAGATTTTAACATATTTTAGTTTCCATTTCTTTATCTTCAGGAACAACAAACAATTCAAAACACTAATGACAATCTTGGAAAAGAAAGGTTTCTTCTGTTGCTGGTGTTTTTTTTTTTTTTTTGTACTGGGACTTGAACTCAGGACCTTGCACTTGCCAGGCAGGTGCTTATGCTGCTGAGCTATATCCCTGACCCCCACCCAGTGTTGGTTTTCAATCAAATATGAACCCTCCTTTCTCCCCTAGGAATGAATGACAAGGATGATAGCTACAAATAAGGAGAGAAAGCTCATCATACAAAAGTAACTGGACTTTCATTCAGTGATCAAATCTTAAGTAATATAGCATAAATATTTGGGCTAGGGGTATAGCTCAGTGACAGAGCATACGCTTAGCATGAGTGAGGCCTTGGATTCAATCCCCAGCACTAGCCAGCCAACCAACAACAAAACATCTCAAGAGTTAAAATTGGAAATTTGACAAGACTGTAAAAATTAATGAGAGTTAAAAATAATTGTAGCAGCTATGATTTATTAAGCATCGTCCACATATTGGACACTGAGCTTGGTGCTTATTTCTCATGCCTAAAATCTCTTGGAAGACCCTGCAATGTCCTAACTTACAGATAAGGGAACTGAGGCTCAGGGAGATTCATTTATATTCTCAAGATGTTATACCAAGTTAATTGTCTTAAAATCAGACTCAGCCTTCCTCAGAAAACACACCAAAGAAAGGTGCCACCAGGGTTCAGCTTTGGAACATCTCATTTGGCGAAGAGTCTGAAACAAGATCACTACCGCCTACCATTCAATGTGTGGCCAGCACACATTCGATAGCAAAAAAGAGGACTTTTGGCAAATAAGGAGAATTTTCTGCACAAATGGCAAAGTACAAAAAGTGGTCATGTGGGGACAGAGCTGTGGCTTGCTGTGTTGTTGTGTATACACAGAAGAGGGGAGTGAAGCAGCCAGAAGTGACGGCGCATGTTCTGAGGCCTGCAACTGCTTCCCAGGCTACTTCATCCTGTAGGATGCAGCCCAGTGGTGTCCCACAGAGAACAGAGTGTCCTCAGAGCTGCTGTGCAGCTGAAGGAGCCCCCAGCTTGGTTCCTGCCCACTTGGAAGGCCTGTCTGCCATTCTGTTATGGGCCACGTCTAGGCTATCGGCCTGGCTTTGTGTTGCAGCTCCTCCTTGGCGTTCGTCCTTCTGGCAGGGAGGTGAGAGGCTAAGAGAGAGTTCCAAAGCTCGAGAGCTTCAGAACAGGCAGGGACTTTGGATCTGAGACTAGTGGAGAATGTCTGGCATTGAACCAGTCCCTTTATACCAGCTCCTAAGATTTTTGAAAACCTAATTTAAGAAAGAAAAAAAAAAAACTCCAAAAAAACAGATCACTCTCTAGCCTTACAATGATATAGCTGACCAGAGATCATATACCAATAATTACTTGTTTTAAGATAGCAAAACTGAAAGGCTTAGGCTAAAGATTTTTAGAATACTCTTATTCTGGGTCAATTCCTTTATGAATATTTATGAGGCCAATTGACAAAAGGATGAGATGAGAAAAAAAATGCAAGGCTTAAAAAGGGTTGTTAAATTCTTGGTTTTCCCCAGCTCAGAAGCATTATTCTCATAAGTTTCCATTAATTTATTTTCAAGTAAAGTTTCTTTTGGAATGTTGATGATTGTGCAGTTAAAAAAAAAATAAGCTGCTATTGTTCTGGGCACAATGCGGGGAGAGAAGCTGAGCACTGGATAAGACTAAAAAGCCACGAAATCAAAGGTACTCCAAATGTGGGAGTCCCTACTACAACGCCTCTCCTGCTGGTTCCAGGCCTCTCTAAAATGGACTGCTGTAGGCAGTCATTGTTTTTACCCAATGTCAGCCCAAGTAACTGGAGAGCAGAACTGGGAAATCTTTCTTAAACTGACCCAAACCCACTGTTATATTTGGTCTGCCTTGTGGGAATGCAATTAACTCAGTGTCTCTTCTGTATGAGCGTTCTGCAAATATATGGAAGAGCTATTTCCAACTTTGTTCTACCCTAGTTCTTTCTGTTGCTTTTCTCAGGACCTGGGGGACCATCCCCCACCATTCAAGTCACCATTCATTCAACAAATTATTTATTAATCAAGCACCAAATGCTGTACCCTCAAAGGATGACAGTCAACACTGAAAACACTTAAGGTGTAGTTCAAACAACAATGAAATTACTTCTTCTGATTTCGATCTTACCCTTTTAAAAGAAATTTTGTGTGTGTGTATGAGAGAGGAGAGAGAGAGAGAGAGAAACAAAACAAAACAAAATTAAACACACAAAAAAGTTCCAGTTCACAAGAAAAAAGACCTGAAGAGGTTTTTGTTTTGTTTTGTGTCACAGCGTCTTATAGTCTATATTGACACAATGGATATTTATTTTATTGTGAATTGAGGATTTCATTGCCTTTATTAGTTTTTATCTTGCTATTATCAGTCCATTGTTCTAGTCCTCTGAGAGGTTTGTGAGTTTGGATCCTTCCATCCAAAATATCAGCTTTCCTATGCTATGTAATATTAAATTTTATAAGCAGTTCTGCTCTTCCTATCCAGACTGCTGAAATAAATGTTTAGTGGAACCAAGCCATTAGAGACCTTCTTGTAGGCTAAGTTACCTAAAAAATGGGTGTATCATTATCTCTTGGAGGAAAGTGTATGCGATTTGAAAAATCATATTTGACATTATAAATCTGTCTCATGGACATGAAATCTCTATTAGTTTCCTTTTTAATACAAACAATATATGGTAAAAAGCTTAGTAGAATCTTGCCCAGTAGAAAAGCACTGGAGGTAGGTTCAACAACAGAGGGTAGACATTGAAATTAATGCTTAATTAATTAAGTAGGTATACTTAAGGGTTTAAAAAGCTAAAAAAGCATGGAACTAGGTAGAAACTGTTCTCATCAATTTTGACTTTTTGGGGCTACCTCTCAGGTTATCCAGGCAACAATTTAACTGAGCTGTTATCCATTCAGTGTTTTTCTATATTGTGCAAAAGGCTAAGAGAAGAAACTATCAGATTTCTTACAAAATCAAAATATATCTATGTGCACTATGTCTCTGCTCAGTCAAAAAGGAAATACTTCTTTCCCAAAAGGAAGTATTACGAGCTGACCTTGACCCAATAGTGTACACAAAATGGTTCCTCAGATTCCACCACTTCCAGTGGAGGCTGTTCCTTCAAACTCCTCTTACTCTTAAGGATGTAAGGGAGGGAGGCAGAGACTGTTCTCCTTTAACCCCACGAGGGATGAGAATCTCTCATGGCCAGAAATCAAACCCTCCCATCTGCCCTCACACCCCAGCCTCTCAGACCTTTTCCCACCTTCCCTGATGACTTCCATCCTGGTTCGGATTACTTTTTTTTCCCTCTATTTTCATCAATTACAGATTTTGATGCTGCTTGTGGAATCCTGGCTCTGTAACTCCTGGCCACTTCCTGATGACCTTCTCTTTTCCTCATTGGTAACCTGGCCGACTACTAAGAACCCCCTGCACCTTGGAGACCCAAATTTTGAACCATCTTCCCTCTCTTACACTCGGGATAGCCCCCTTCCTTGATTCTGCTGTGATAACTACCTTCTGGCCACACTTCTTCCTAATCCAGCCTCTGCTTGTCCTAAATTTTTTGCTACTTTTCTTGCTAGCATCCTAGAGTTCTTCATCCTGTTAATTTTGCAATAATACTGTATTTTGTCTCCTAACATTCCATCAAATATTGTTCACTCTGTGTTCAAAACAAATTCACAACCGTAAGTTTTCACCATTATCAGATGGTCAGAGACCTGGCACCATCGTCCCTTCCTACACCATCACCGCTAGCTCACACGGCCTCTGTGTAATAATTCAGGCAAGGGCACCAGTGCTGGGATGGGATCACTGGGGTGACGGCAGCAAGAGTGTTGAAAACTGTTCAGGTTTGTCCTCAGAGCAACCAGAATAATTACTTTAAAATGTCAGATCATGTCATTACCCTACGCAAGCCCTCAGTGATTTCCCATCATACCATAAAGTCAAACAATTGAATGCCTTTTTAAAAAATTGCTCCCTTCCAGCTGGGGATTTAGCTCAGCAGCATAAACGTCTGCCTGGCAAGTGTGAGATCATGAGTTCAATCCCTGGTACAAAATAAATAAGTAAGTAAATAAATAAATAAATAAAATTGTTCCCTTCCCCCTAGTTCCCTTTCCGGTTTTATTTTCTCCGCAGTATTTACCACCACCCAACAGTTAAAACATCTTACTTTTCTTTGTGTTTCTTTTCTCCATTGCTTCCCCATACCCTTTGGGCTCTGTGAGGATGGAGGCTTGTGTTTCGGCAGGTGTGGCATTCTTGGTACCTATGAGAGTGGCTAACATATTTATGGGTGTTCAATAAACACTCAGCTGAGCCAACTCATGAATACTGCCTTCCTCATGTAGAGACTTTCTTCTGCCCCTACACACTTTCCTTTCCATGCACACCGACAGAGTGAAAGCAAGTAGCCCCAGGCTTTTCCCCTGTTCTCAGGCCATGGGGTGCTGTGTTCCCGCTGACACCCAGGCTCACACACCTCTGTCTCGTCTCTGGCTTGACCCACTCTGGGCTGCAAATCAGAGCTTGGTTCTGCTGGTGATACCTATGACTTTTGTTTACCTATTTACATTAAAATTTCAGGTTTCCCTTTATTGCCTATATATGAATAGTTATACAGTGATAATGTGATTTATGATCCTCTCGCAATTACTTTCTCCAGGTAATTCCTAAACGCTACCTTCGAATGGTAATGTTTTATTTTATTTTTGGTGCTGGGAATGGAACTTAGGGCCTTGTGATTGCTAGAGAAATGCTCTACTACTGAGCTATATGGCCAAACTGTATTGCAAAATCACAGCTGTTCTACAGAGTACTTGTTTTTCTGTATAAACTGAGTTTGAAGGCAAGTTTCCCATGTAAGAAGTTCTTCTTAGGCTGGCCATGGTGACACACACCTCTAGTTTCAGATACCTGCGAGTCTTAGGCAGAAGGATCACTTGAGCCCAGGAGTTTGAGGCTAGTCTGGGCAACACATGAAATCTGAAGGAGGAGGAAGAGGAAAAAGGGGAGAGGAGGAGGGAGGAAAAGGAGGAAGAGAAGCAGGAGAGAAGCAGGAGGAGACAAACGAGGAGGAACAGAAGGCTGAAAAGGAGGAAGTTCTTCCTAGCCTCTGCTGGATTCCTCTACTCACAATCAGTACCCCCAATTCTGACTTCTTGATTCACAGGCCAGGAACCCAGAATTCACACTTTGGCATCAAGCACATAGATTGCTTCCCACGATCTCCCTTCTCTTCTAAGTCATGACCTTCCACTAGAAAGAGGAACAGAAAAACCATTTGTTTCCCTAAGTCTTAATTTCCTTAGCAGGACTTCAAAGTCACTTAAAAAGAATATGATCCCTTCTAGGGGAATAAAAGGACTCTCTCCCTTCGGGGACAGCATAATCTCTACCATCCCCGCACAGAGCTCCAGTGACATGCAGCAGTGAGTCACATTCTTCCACTAACCTCTCCACATTGCCTTGGACGCTGCTCCTCCCTGGGGATCTTTCTTCCTGGATTCTCTCTTCCCTCCTGGCAGAGCGCACTGTGGTATATGAAGGCACACCAGGCTTGAAGTCAGAGGTTCTGAAGTCACATTGCAATCCTCACATGAACTAGCTGTGTGAACTTGGGGAAGTCCCTAAAACCTCCCTGAATTTGCTTCTTCAGCTGGACCCTTCATAGGATACTTGCAAGGATTAAGTAAGTGCAAATATGCCTACGAAAAACCTTTGTGGAGGCTCCAGTGCTACTTAACCACGAGTTGTGGCCATGAGTGTCATAGGAGCTTAATTTATTCTTCAATGCAGATTTCAAGTTCAGACAATTGGTCCTGAAGCAGAAGACTCAGCACACACCCACAGAAAATTGCTCCTTGCTAAGTTCCCCCAGCACCCCAAATTTATGCCTTCTCTACCCTTATGAATGACAGCGAAGCACAAAGTATGTTGCAACTTTATTTAGAGAAGTCCACCACACTCCTCTGACAAGAAGCCTCAGCAACTCAGAAGGATGCGTCAGAGCTACTGAAGAACAGGGCATATATGGGAGACGTTTTCCTCTTTACAGGAAGCTCAGTGCTGCTCCAGGAGGAAGGAAAAGCATGGGTGGCACTGTTTCTCACACAGCAACCCAAGTCTTAGCAGGCACAGGCACGGCTCACAGGGCCTGGACAGAGGACGGTGGTCAGGAGCACTTTGGTGTTGGGACCTCATTCCTGCCTTCCTGTAACAAAATCTCAACAGCGGCTCCAATCCCTGGAGAACCGGGAGGAAACACCACCCAGGCCTGCCTGGTCAGAAGCAGACACATTCCTGGAGCCTAAATGCCACTGGTGGCTTTTGAGAGCTTGGGATGACCCCAGTGAAGTAATCCTGGAATCTGTGAGGCTCTCCCCTGACTTGCCTACCCCCGCACTCCCTCCTCAGACTTTCCTGGAAAAAGCAACAGGGGACTGGCAACCATTTCGTGCTTCCTTTTCTCTGCTGGCCATCTGCATTTCCAAAGGAATGGAGTCCAGAGCCTGACTTCGGCTCAGGAAATGGAGGCTGTTTCCTGCTCCTGGAACGGGCCCCAGCAGACAGCCAACTCTTCCCCCAACTGCCTAAATGTGCCTGTGCATTTCCTTTAAGATAACACACGAACATGTTGACATGTGAGTAGGCTTACTATTATTTTTTAAATGTTGCTCAAGATCCCTCCCCCTTTAGCTTTAGAGCCACGGTTAGAAAATTCTCAGAAATTTCTGAAATTTGCCAGTGGATGGAAAATTAGTATGCTGGAAGCATGGAGCAGAGTTGTCAGAGACAGTGACTCCGGGGCAAGCCTATGTAGGTGGAGTGAGGATGGGTCCCCAAGGAGAGTCAGAAGGGGCCAAGAAATATCCCACATCCAGAAGGCAGCTTGAGGATTCCAAGAATTCTTTATAATGGTTTGGGTCAGGCTCAACTTCACTCCCATAGGCTTAAAGCACAGCAGGCTTTAGCTATCTGTAACTCTAAATCGGAGGAATCATAGTTTGACTCACTGAGTTCCTGGATTTGTGTGCTGGTAGCTGTTTGCAATAGTTATCTCAACTATATGGTCCCTAGGAAAGCTCCCCAGTAGGACTGATTTGGGGGGGGCGGTCTTTAAAAAATGCTACCTTATTCTCTTCCTTTGGTCCTTGGAGTGTCCTTTAAATTAGGTGAATCCTGTGGACCCTACTCTGTAAACAAGTTTATACACCTCTGCTAACACAGTGCAACAGTCGGATCCAGGCACAAAGACTATGTCTAACTTGTCAGAGTTATTGATAAATGGAAGAGGGAAGGAAGGCAGCAGTCTAGCTCATGTATACCTGGTTACAGGTGATGAAAGAGGCAATGTCTTCATCTCTTTGGTTACATAGAAGCGGGAGCCTCCTGGCCTTCTCTGTAGGAGAATTCTCCAGAGTTAGGTTTGAACTCTGATCTTTCAGGAAATCCCGTGACTGATAGGGCTGGTCCCCAGTTCCTGGGAAGATGCCTGCCTCTTCCCCTCTCCCATCAGCATGCCTCAGTCAGTCCTTGCCTGGCATCGTGGGAGTGGTAACCTTCCTGCCTTTTTGCCTGTGATTGCCCTTTCCACCAGGCCTCAGCTGGCTTTCATTTTAGCGGTCTCTTTTCTGAGGATGCTGACTGGGTTAGAGCAGAGGTTTCTTTGGGATTGGTAGTAAGAAATGTATCAGTCTTGCTAAGCCATTGCACATACAAATACACCTTAAAAACAATGTTTATCATTACTATGTGATATACATACTTTGGTATTTTATTTGTATCTTGTGTTATTTAATTAGTTTAAAATGCTTATCTTTATTTACTAAAATTGATTTCACAACCCACTAAGAGGTCCCTACTCACAGCGAAATTTTGGGTAAAGGAACAGAATCTGCTCTTAGTGGCTTCCAAATTAAGAACTCAGGCTTAGACTAGATAAAAGTTGTGAGTTATATTGGACTCATTCATCCTTTATTTATTTATTTATTTTTTTTGTGGTACTGAGGATTGAACTCAGGACCTTGCGCATGTTAAGCAAGCATTCTACCACTGAGCTACATCCCTTGCTGGACTCATTCCTAATATTTACAGAAAACCTATTAGGTGCCAGCCATTGACACAGGTGCTAGTATATGAAGCTAAACTGAGAAAAAACAAAGGTCATTTCCTGATTCACAGGCCCAAGTGGAGTGGCAGAAAATGGTTCCATTAGGAAAAAAATGCCTTGACTCAGTCACTTGAAGAAGAGAATGCTCTGAAATTTCCTTCAAACAGGATGCTCTAAGGTTGTAGATTGGTCCATATGTCCTTCAGAATATACTGGTGGCTCTATATTTCTGGCCTGCTGTGTGTCATTTTCATGCGTTACAGAGGTGAGGTACTCTTGAGGGTGGGAAGATGAAATGGTGTTAATTTTCTGCATTCAAAATTCCCCTGGGGTGCCTCTAATTTACTTACTGAAATGCCTCCTGCAATCTTGGTTCTACACCCTGATCTCCTCCTCTTCATTACTTACTCTTACTCAAGGCCCCCACCAGGACTTACACAGCTGACACATATCAATATAACTGTGTAAGGAGGGTAAAATCATGAAAATACTTCCCCACTGGTTGGCAAATGACTGCCCCCAGCCCCATGACTGCCTTCCCCTCACTGCCTGGACCTAGGAATCAATAAAGGGTTAATTGCTGGCACAGCAGGTGGCTTCTGAGAGCCCACTGCAGCCCAGCTGAGCCCAGTCTAGTATGCTGACTGTCAAAACATTTTGAGTATTATCTCTGGCTTTCACATTCTCCAAACACTTATGGCATTTTCACCCCCCGGGCGCCTGCCTGTGCTGTGCTCTTCGCTCAGAATATCCATCCCTGCCCCCCACCCCAACCGGCTTGAAACTCCTCGCCGGACTCAGTTCTTTGATTCAAACATATGCTTCTCTGTGAAGCCATTCCTGACCCGAATTGCCCCTTAACAACAACCACACTTGGGAAGGGACAGAGAGAGGGGAAGGAAGGGAAATAAAAATAATTGCCATGTGTTATGTGCATGTTCCAACTTCCCATGATGACTGTAACTATTATACGCTGCAAACATGTACTAATAAAAATAAAAAAATTAACAACAACAAAACAACGACACAACCATTCTTTCCACCAGTTATAGGCCTTTTCTTTATACACTTTTTTAGTATAACACCTATATTTTGTTTTCACTTTTCTTACTTTTGCACAAGTTCCAGCAGATCTACTTTCCTTGGTTCTGAGATTTTAAGAAAAGGTTGAAGTATGTATCCTGGCACATACTCATAATTCTAGGTATTCAAGGCTGAGGCAGGAAGATCACAAGTTAACAAGTTCAAGACCAGGTTGGGCAACTTAATAAGACCCTGTCTCAAAATAAAAATAAAAAGGTTGGAACATAGCTCTGTGGCACAGCATCTTTGAGTTCAATCCCCAGTACTGGAAAAAAATTTATCGTCTTTTTTTGTCTTTTTGAGACAGGGTCTTGCTAGGCAGTTCAGGCTGGCCTTGAATTCACTTTGTAGCCCACCCAGGCTGTTCTTGATCTTGCAACGATCCTCTTGCCTCAGCCTCCCCACAAAATATTTTTCAAGGTATGATAGTTAAGCTTAACTGTCTGCTCGACTGGATTAATACTCCTGGCGAGGTAACTGGACCATGGGGGCTCTGTAAGGATCAATGGACTGATAAGAGGCGTCACTGGTGATGAACTCTAGAGGGTGTATCTACCTCCCTGGCTCCACCCTTGTCCTTCTGCTTTCCAGATGCCTTGAGATGAGCAGCTTCGCTCCACCATGCCCTCCCGCTATTACGTTTTTCTGCCTTGGAGCCAGCAGACCACGGACCTCCAAAGCTATGAACCAAATTAAAATTTTCTTCTTCTAAACTGCAGGTGTCAAGCATTTTGTACCAGTAACAGGAAAGCTGGTCATATAAAATGAAATTATACCATGAACTGCCAGAAGCCCAGTCCTGGGCTATGTAGTAATCTCTTGGAAACTAACATGGTCCTCTGTGATTCATTCTCTCCTATAGGAGGACACACTCTGGCATGGTGTGCCTGTTCCTTGAGTATGGCTGGGGGAAGGGCGCAGCACATTCACAGATCCAGTGTACAGAACCAAGAAGGCAGTTATAAAGCCAGCCTGCAAGCCAAGGCACCTAGCCATCCTAGCTCATGACATCCTAACTACCCTTAGGTACTGTGATCAACCCATTTTACATATGGAAAAACCAAAGCCAAGAGCAGTGATATGATTTGTCCAACCCATACACATATATAAGAGTATCCTTAAGGCTCAGTGTCTATTTTAACAGGAATTTTTGCAAACACTTGATATTCCAAAACTTTCCTAGATGACTTGAAGCTATGTTACCACTACACACGTACTGCACACCCCCAAACACGAGTGACAGGAGGTGAATGGTAGATATGCTCTGCTCAGTGGTTTGTGAACAGGTAGAGGTAAATGCCGTAACTGTTCCAAAGGTCCAAAGAGTAAGAAAAGATTAGATGTAGCCTGACCACTTTAGGAATGAAAACCTTAAGGTTATCATGAAAGCTGAGATGTGAGGGTATGTGTTTGTGTGTGTGTGTGTGTGTGTGTGTACATGTGTGTTCAGGTTGAATGTAGGATCAATAGGAAGCGAGGTGGTGAGCATCTCTTTCCTTTCTCCTCCCTGTGGCCTGACAAAGCCTGTCTGTCTTGGCTTGCAACCATTTGTAAAGACCCCATTGCTTCCACTGGCCTCCCACCCAGTGTGGGAGCGGAGAGTCATTCATCACTGTCAGGAGATGTGCTGTACGCAGCAGGGCCTGCTTTCTTCCCTGCTGTCCCTGCAGCTAGAACTGCAAATCTTGAAAAGATGCAGAACATGCACATTGCAAATAACCATTCATCACCTTGGCTCTGCAGGCCATGGAAGAGGCCCCTTCGCACATGGGGTGACCCACTCTGACTTCAGCTCCAGCCCCCACTGGAACAGGGAATGCCAGGACTTCTTAGGTGCCTAATCTCTGCCACAGCCAATCCTCATCTTGGATAATCTATTGAGGTTTGTGGTTAAAATTCTCTGAAATGATAACCAAGCCCTGCCTTTCTCTGCAAAGTCGGATTTTCCGATTGCTTTCAATAATCAGACTGTTGCTGCCAAGGTGGCCCATAATCATTAAATTATGAACATACAAGTTGCTGGGAGGAAATGAATATCAGCTTTCACTAGGGAAAGGCCTGCTTTCTTGTGAAGTAATTATGAAATTAAAATGTGATATTTCTCTGGTGAGTCTAAAAAGCCTCCCACTGCGGCCTGTGGCACAACAGTACTGTCAGGATTTGCACTAGGGCAGGACTGAGAAATCCTTCTGCGCCCCCAAAATGCCAGTCAGAGATATCAGCAGGTAAATTTCCAAAGATTAGGTTAAGCGTGATTAAAAGCAAAAAGAAGTACAGAGTTTGGATTTTTCAATTACTCTTTAAAACTCGAGTCAAGCTGTTAGAAAATGTAGGTTTTCCAACTAAGACTATTAATCCCGAGCTAATTAGACTCACAAGTATGGCCAACATATAAATTCTAGCCCCAAAGAGGAACACTGTCCCTTTAAAAACTGCCTGGGGACCAGGGGAAAAGCTAATGAGGAGTGTCAGTTGGGGCTGCTTTGTTAGATGGTCTTGGGAGGATAAAGCCTGGGGTTTCTGTAACAGGGCTTCTGTGCTTGATTCAATAAATCAATTTATATTAAATGCAGGTGCAGCTCTGGAGTTGGCTTCATAGAGCATTCTGTGGTGTTTCTCAGTTTGCTCATCCACTTACCTGTCACCCTGCCGGAATGTGCTGTCAGAGGGCACTGAAGAGAGCAATAAAGAGTAAGATAGAAGCTCTGTGGATATTTATAAAACTTGACCCAGCCGCTCCAAACCATGCTTGGGGCTGCTGCCAGGGAGTTTCTCTCTCCAGAGAATGCCTGGCTTGTTGATAAGAAGCCCAGGGCTCTGGGGCTGCACAGCCCCTGGCTGAGCTAGGCTCAGGGCTGCAGATGGGGACTAAAGGTCACCCAGGCAGAATGGGAAGGCTTGCAGTGAAGTTGCTTTTTAATCACCTTCTCAGGGTCCAACATTCTCCCCAAGAAGTACAAGGAAAGCAAGAGGGACAGAAGTGGCAACAGCTGGTACCAGTCCAGGAGGCAGAGGGGCAGAGTGCTGACAGGGCTGCAGGCCAGGCTGGGGAGCAGGAGGGGTGCTGCACCGGCCAGATGAACTGGGCCTTTCTTCAGGGTGGCAGCAGGCTGCAGCTTCTCTGCTGTCCAGTGAGGGACATCAAGAGATGCGTCTCATCATTCCTGGACACAATGACTACTGATGGCCCAAAGATCTGAAGGTGGGGTGAAGCCCATCCCCTAGCTGACTCAGTGTGGCAGCAGTGGGGCCAGAAGCCACAGAGTATGGCCCACACTCTTTGCTTTCCTGCCCGTGCTTGTCATTTTCAAAACCGTGCACTGCTGAGATATTCAGTACAGACAACTCCCCACGCCATGCTCCACGCCTCCACTAGACCCTCACTCCTCTGTTATCTGCTCCGCAGCTCTGTCTGGCCGAATTTACTGTGATCATGCAAATGTTCTTGTCGGCACCATCCGAACCACCTGTGATACTGAGCAATGGGGACAGGGCTATGTGACTTGGGAAATTAAATTTTCTTTTTATTTAATTTTAATTGAAATTTAAATGGCCACAAGTGGCTAGCAGCTGCTGTGCTCGAGAGCATCAAAAATGGAAAAGGTTTCCTTTGCCGTCATGAGAGTAGGGAAGCGCTGAGAGCAGATAATGGTGGCTGACTGCACTTTTCTCAGTGGAAAATTCCCTGATTCGTTCATAGTTTTAAGAGAAACAAAAGAGGCAAACACGATCCTGACACATCATTAAGTTAGAATCATAAAAAGTTAAGGGCTTCAAGAGACAGAAGTAAAAGTTACCATCTCTGGAATCTTTCTAGTGGAATTTCTCTTTTCCAGAAGCTCTAAAAAAGCAGAACAAAGCTCACTCTTGACCAGACACAGAGGTTGGCAGCAATGGTCCAAGGAAGCATTTACAAATAAGAGACTTGGGTAAAGTATCAAAAGACCCATTGCCAAAGCAGTACTCTTTCCTAAGTAAACCATGTGAGCTAAGTCACCAGTCCAGCCTGGCTCTTAAAACAAGCTCATCACAAAGGTTAGAGAGGCTTTGCTTAACGAAAGAATTCTGGTGCACATTGCTCCTAACCAGAACCATCTGGATGCAATCTCGCATTCACATGATGGATTTTTCTTCTTTGGCCCTTGCTCTCTCTACAAATCCCATCAGCACAGGAACAGCTGCTGGAGATTCTGGCCTGAAGCCAGGGGTGAAATCACAGCCCCCTCCCACACCAATGTCATCCTGGGCCCCTGCCTGGCTCATCACCCTATGTGGCGGAACACAGGGCACGAAAAACACTGTTCCTACATGAGAAAGCAAAATTACCAGCAGTCACAGGAGCAGGGACTTAGTGCCACAAAGCCAGCTGTGAGAAGCTGTTGTTTCAAGTCAGTAACATAGATGCTTGCCAGCAAATTACGGCCTGAGACAGCTCAGAGGGCGGTGGGTCGGGACACAGAGCTCTCAAGATGACACAATGCCAGCTACAGTGCAAATCTTGCAATAGCAGCTCTACACAAAGGCCTGGGGAGGAGGGGCACCAGCTTGAGGATTCTGGCACCAGGACGGATGACACCAGACACAGAAGGTGAGAGCTGAGTGAGCGACGACTGGAGAGCAAGGGAAGGCCACATGGGGACCAGCTCAGCGCTGGGCACAGACAAAGGCTTTATCAAGCCACTGAGCAAACTATCCAAGGAGACGGGGGAGGGGAGGTGGAGGAGGCTGGGGAAGAGACCAATTTCATTATGATGGCTCTGGTGACAATAACCTTTTGTCCTCTAAACAATCTGGCCCTGCCAAGCTGCTCCACAGTCTCCGAGAAAGCATTAGGGCAGGAGAGAAAGAATTCTGTCAGGAGGCAACAGACTCATCCTTAATTACGAGACAAGGCTTCCCAGAGCTGACATCCTCTCCCACACTTCCTCCCTGCTGCAAACACACCACGCAATGCTGGCGCGATGCTCCCCTAATGAATGCAGTCAATTTTCCTAAGTAGAGGAAGCTCGTTTCTTTGGGGGATCTTCTCCAACCATCCCTAGGCCCAAATCACGCACAGGCTTCTGATGATGAGGGTGAAGCACAGCAGTTTAATAGTCTAGCGGGTCACACTGAGAGCTAGAGAGCCTCGCTGCCCCCAGCAGGCTTCATTCCACCCTGTTGTTCCCTAAAGGAGTGTCAAGGAGACACCAATCCTAGTGGATAGAGGTCCCTTGCCTAAATTTATACCAGAGCACAGATCGGAGGGATGATGTCTGGTCTTACACTGAGGAAAATGTAACTGGCAAAAAGCAGCAGAAGAGCCCTGGAATAAGAATCAGAAACCTGGGTTGTAGTCCTCATTTTGAAACTTGTGCATTGGTGTGTACTTGTGCAAACCACTGCCTCTGTCTGAGCCTCTATTTGCTCAACTGCAAAATAAGAAGGAAGAAGCACTCCATGGCTTCCAGGTCAGCACAGAGCCCAGAGTGCACACTCTGAGGTTTTGCTGCCTGGTTCTCTTCTTATTGGTTATAAAACCTTAACAATTTAGCCTCTGAGCTTCAGTGTCCTCATCTGTAAAATGTACCTACTTCATAGGACTGTTTTAAGAGTTAAATAGGAGGAGTTAGGAAAAGCTTTTATTATAGTGCCTGGCCCTTAGCTTTTCCAATAACTGTCAGTCAGACCCATTACAATCATGATTAATGGGGGTGGGGTTAAAAAAAAAAACACTCCACTGCTAGGATTTATTTCAAGGATTAAATAACTTAGAAGTAGGTGGGCCCTTTGTTAGGTTTCCAAGAAGTGAGTCGACAGCCCAAGGCAACTTTGAAGGCAAGAAATATAAAGGAGGGATTAGCTAAGTACTTATCTGCATCCTTGAGCAAGACATGTTCCCAATGCTCACCAATCCACCTGCAATTGATTCCAGGAACGGGGTAGTAATTCAAGACTTTTATGGGAAAAACACTATTGATTCTCACTTCCCCTTCTCCATAAAATTAATTTTCCAGTCTTTCTCTTCTATAGACAACTAAGAAAGGCAGGTGACCCTATCTTTTTAAGTTCTAAAAAACACCTGCTCAATCTGAGGCCTTCTGTCAGAGGGTAAGAATATTTAAAAGAGAAACTCATTAAAGTTGGGGTGAGAGTTTACACAGGCCCTGGTCTAAACTGTTTTTAAAACTTACCAAGTTCTTCTAACAAAGATGTAAAGGGTTTTCCTTCTCCGTAAGTTTCGTTTTCAAATAAAAATAAAGTCAGGTAGAAAATGCACAAAGACACACATAAATGTCAGCTGGTAGCCAATCCTGTGAGCCAACAGCTATGTTGGGAATTGCACTGAAAACAAATCAAATCATGTCTGACTGAAGCCATTCTCAATCTGAGCTACTCAATTATTTAGTACCTTCTGTGAAGTTCCATACAATTAAAAACAGCCTGTTTATGGACTGCTTATCTGCACAGGACCATGCTGAGAGAGACAGAGAGAGACAGAGAGACAGAGACAGAGAGATGGATACAGAGAAACACAGAGAGACAGAAACAGTGAGATAGAGAAAGATGGAGGCAGGGTGGGAAGGAAAAAAATATGTGCATAAAAGTTGGATGTGATTCAGTTCTTAAACTTATCTACATTAAAAAATTATAAAATAAGGGCAACTTTTAGCCATTTGTTAAAGAGAAAGATGTACAAGCCACTTAAAAAAAGAGTAGAACTTCAAGAGACTGAAAAAGCAACATAAAACCATAATCTCCTCGCACAGTTCGAGTGGCACATTTACAGCCTTTAAAAGCATCTTGCCCATTAAAGGGACCATGTTTATCATCTCCTTAGAAGTTCTTTCCAAAGCTAGTAATAAGAAGTCATCCTTCCCTTCCCCTATGAATTGACACTAAGAATCTGCAACAGGGATATTCTTCCTATGACAACACCCTATGCGTGAGAATTATCAGTGTGCTGACTGCTTACACCTCATTTGCCTTCCTGGCCCAGAAAGAACAGTCTTGAGCCTCCAGATCAACATGTCTCCAATACAAGTGCATCACTGCTGCTCTCCTTGAGGACTGTCCATGACACGGACCAAGCCCCCACCCCCATCCAGTTGATTACACCCCTCTGCTCTTGGCTCATAAATAATTTCTGTCTGTCTACTATGTGCCAGGCACAGGACCAGCCATCAGTGCTCCTTCAAGGAGTTTACAGAACAAATGAGGATGTCTATTTAAATAGGTAATTGGAGCCACTGATGACATTTCATGTATTTCTTCCTTGGCCTAAACCATTTTGTTTCTTGTTCATTTTTTCCTTTTTTTTTTTTTAACTGTTTTCTGGTTCCCTCCCTCTATTTAACCTTTGAGACCTCTCATATATATTTCTGGTAACTTTTCCCTGGATACCTGAATCTGCTTTCTGGGGTGAGTATCCTTCAAACTTAAGATAGCTTTCCAAAAAGCTTGGCTTCCATTTAATTCTTCTTTTCAGGAATATAAAAGAGCAACCTACGCCTCCCAAAGTAAATCAAAACTTCTCTGCTTGGCTTCCCAGGTGCCCTGTTAATGTTCCCTCAGTACAACCTCAGTGTGTTTCCCACGATCTCTCCTCTTACATTTAGCCATTTTCCTCACTGTCTTTTCAGGTTGGCTCTTAAAAAAAAATGTATTTACAACAAATGGATTTGAGCTGGGTGTTAAGGCCCACTCTTTTAGTCCCAGGTATTCAGGAGGCCGAGGTGGGAAGATTACTTACTTGAGCACAGGAGTTTAAGACCAGCCTGAACAACATAGCAAGAACTCCATCAAACAAAAACCCCCAAACAGCCGATGGGTTCTTAAGCTTCTTTCCATCTTTCCAAGTGCTACCACACTCAGACCAAACCCTGACTGTGTTTTTGAATTATACTGGTTCTTAACCTTCTTTCTTCAAGAAGTATTCATTTTGCTAGCTGAATGCAAATAGATTTAAAAGAAAACCCAGCCAGGGTTAGAATAATTACTTCGGGGCCTAAAAACTCAGCTGCAAATGTGGGGAACCTTTTCTGATAAATTCATTCATGTTTTAGAGCAGGGGCAAATAATAGATTCTGTGGCCATATAGACTGTTGGGACTACTCAACTGCCCTACTGTTGTGGGAAGGCAGCCACAGACCAAATGTAAACAAGCAGATATAACTGTATTTAAAAAATAATTATTTATGGGAACAGATGGCGGGAGGAATCTGGCTCTCTAGCTGCAGTTTGCTGGCCACATGCTGGAGGAAAAAGAATGAGGCCAGGTGAAGATTTGCTTTTTCAGTTTGTAGAACACAACCAGAATTCCCCTAGATTTGCATCTTATCTTCTCTGGGGAGCCCTACGTTTCCTTCACGACAATGTATATACCATAAAAGCAGTCCTTGCCTAGAAGTCATCACCAAGGGAATCTGGGTTATGACCATCTGTTTCACCTATTTTGATCAATGAAGAAGAGATAATGAAAGCTACTTCTTTCCCTTTGTTGGACACATGGTGAAGAAAGAGTAAGTTGTCTCATTGTTCTACTGTCTTCCAGACTGACAAGAGTCATACTCATTAGGATCTCAGGGCATAAGAGTTTGCTCACCCACACTTCCATGTGTGAGGCACTGCTCTGTCATTTTAATCCTCATGTCATCCCTATAATGTGAGTACCTGTCATTGTATCTGTTACTTAGATAGAAAAAATACAAGTGTTTTCAGTCAATATTAGCCAGTGGTTTGCTATAGAAATGGTCTTGGTACTCACAGAGGTAATTTTCAGAATTACACATACCATATCAAAAGTTCTTATTTCAGCCTGCGTGTAATAACAAAGTTTGCCCTCCATATCCACAGGTTTGTTATCTGTGGATGCAATCAATTATGGATGGAAAATGTATGTTGAAAAAGTGTCTGTAATAAGTATACCCTAGTCTTTTTCCTTGACATTATTCCCTAAATGATATAGTATAACAACTGTTTACATTAATATTTATAGTGTATTGGGTATTTTAAGTAAGTTAGAGATAGTTTAAAGTACACAGAAAGGAGGATATGTGTAAGATATATGCAAATACTATGCTATTTTATATAAGGGACTGAGCATCTCTAATTTTGGTATATGGAGGAAATCTTGGAACTAATCTCTTATGGATTCTAAATGGTGCCTCTGACAACAATCAACTCATTACCTTTAGTCTTTACAATGAATCTTCAAAGGGTGTATCTTTATTTTTTCCATTTCATCCACAGAAAAATGGGCCCCAGAGGTCAAGTAGTTTAATTCAACTTTCTTCATTTATAAAAGTCAAACTCAGGATTTAAACCCAAGCCAGTCTGGTTCAATAAATCCTTGGCAAATTCCTTCGAAACCCTCTACCTCTTTGATAACCCTGACCTAAAAACATAAAGCTCAGTGAGTTTCAAAAGGCCCTGAATGACCACTCCATGCACAGTGAGGAATTAAGTCAGCTTTATGGAGTTTGGTGTTCTGGACGTGGGCCTCAGAGAAGCAGAGAGACAGACCTGTGATTTGAGAACTGGCCTTGAGCAGAAACAGCAGAAGTGGGCACAGACCCTTGTCCTCTGCCACAAGGATGCTGACTGCCCTTTTTGATCCCAACAGCATTAAGTGGCTTCCCACACACACTACAGAAGAAGGCATGTTCTTACCAGCCTGTCATATTGAAGTCCCTGTACAGCATCTTCTTTCCAAGTTCCTTTCTCTGTACTCTCCTTGGAAACTCCAAATGTGTGAATTCATTTCCTAGCAAGTGAGGCTGCATGAATGCCTAATAGCAAAAAGAAGAAGAAGAAGAAGAAAAAAAGCCACATACATATTTAGAAGAAAAAATAAGATTGTTTTGCAAATCAAGGCAGGCCATGGTTCACAAACAAGAAAATCATCTCATATTTTAGGAAAAGTAGAGATTTCAGAATTTAAACATCAATAGACAAGCAAAAATCATGCACTTAATTAAAGGAATGCTACTTTTTTATTTGATATGAAGAACTATTTGCAATCAAAGACACTCATAGCTAAAGCCATAAAGAAAAGCGAGGCTGAGCTCCTCCAGAGTTCACTTCTTAACTCAAATCCAGTATGGTGTTTCTTTCCTGAATGGCGTGTCGGTGAGACAGAAGGTGAGCAGGCTTGCCCTGCCTTCGCTCTCCTCTCGCTTCCACTGCAGTCGGCTTGGCCTTGCCTTGGGAAGCTGCATGTGAGCGTACAGTAAACACAGGGGCCTGAGGCCGCAGGGTGGGGCTGGATGCAGCAGACGGGAACGTTCTGCTGGACACCCTCCAGTTTGCTCTGCCATCATTTGCTCCTGTCATTGGAAGCCTATTCCAGAGCAGATGGCTTTTTCCCTCCCCCCAGATCTCAGTTCACACTACAAAAGTCTTCAGCAAGCAGCCACTTAAGGGATTGCTTTGAAACAACAAACAGTCTCATTGTTACACTCAAAATTCAAATCTAGCTATCCAAGAGATGGAAAGCTCATGCTTTCACTGCCTCGCTCAGGAGCCACTCACAGTCGACACACCTGCCCCCAAATGTCCCACCTCAAACCTGATGCTGGCGTATTAGCAGTGTGGTGGAATGAGCCATCTCTCCTTCTTGGCAGGGAAAAGGAGTGGGCAGAGTCCATCACAGCCTGGCACTGTAGGAAGGCAAAGACTCCCTGCTATAGGACAGATGGCCACGTCCTCGGTTTACTGCCACTGCTTGAGGATCCCTTATTCGAAACGCTTGGGATCAAAAGTGTTTTAGAATTTTTTTAAAAAAGTATTTTCATATACATAATGTGCTATCCTGGAGATGGGACCTAAGTTTAAATGTAAAACTCATTTATACTTTATAAAGGTATAACTGGATACAATATTTTCATTGTACCTGTGCTTTAACTATAACAAAGTCAGGCATAAAATTTTTCAGTTCCAGCATTATGTTAGAGCTCAAACAGAATTTGGGGGGCATTTCAGAAGATTCTGGATTTTTGTATTAGGGATGTTCAATCTATAAGAGACATCTTTCACGACCCTTTTCCCACGACCTAATGCCAGCAGGTCTCCGCCGTGCTCACGGTAGCCTGGAGGTACTAGTTAGACATTAGTTACCTGATGCTAAGTTTATCAGGGGCCAATGGAAATGAGCTGAATTGTTACCAGGTGATCATATTTGGCCAGAGATGTAACTCAAAGGCAGTCATTATGGGCAGGCTTGGGGACAGGGCAGGATGGGATGAGACAAGACTGGTGGGGAATTCTGGATCTCTGAGGGGCTCTGAAACCCTTTGAGGGCATTACACTTGGGCTGCTGTGGAATATTAAATACTGGTCTTTACAGACCCTCTCTGTGGAAGAAAGGAAGGGAATGAACACATAGTAGCAGAAGTCACTCATCCAAATACCAACCAGGTCCCACACTGATTTTAGCTTCTGAGATCAGACACGATGTGGTAAATTCAGGGCAATACGGTTGTAGCGAAGCAGTAAGATGTGTTATGTACCTGTATCAGTTCACCACGGGGAATGCTATCACTACGTACTGTAAGCATATACTAATAAAAAATTAAATTAAAAAAATAAAAACAAAAAGTATAGCTCAATAGTGAAGACTTTGCATGAGAGACTTCAGTCTGTGCCCAAGTTCTGCATTTATAAACTGTGACTTTTGTAGGTTTTTAAATTTCTTGGGTCTCAGTTTCCTTATTTGTAAAATAAGATTAATTATATATCTCAGATACTATTTTTATAATTAAATGCCTCTAGTGTACCAATCATGGTTATCTTTGCTCATAAAATAACTATAACATACATTTAATGATTATTGAATCCTATTACATCCTGAGTACTATGCTTAGAGCCTTCTGAGTTCTCATTTCACCCTTCAACAAATTTATGGACAGGAACAGTTACTTAATTTGTGGGGCTCAGTGTAAAACAAAGTGTGGAGCCTCTATTGAAAATTAAGAATTTCAAGACAGGGACAGCAGTGAATTAAACTAAGCATAAAACCCTGTGTAACTGTGTAAGTTATACATCCAAGGAGCCAGGCTTGCCAAAAGGGTAGATAGTATTTTAGTCCTCTTTTATTTTGGTCCATCGAGGAAAACTAAGGAGCAGAAGTTTCAGTACTGTAGTCAACACACTACACAATCTGTCATGTATTCTTTATCATCTTTCACAACATTAAGACTCTACCATCATGGAGTTTTGGTTTGCACCCCACAACTGTACTAATGCTGACTTGGGTGTCATCATGTGCTTTATATGAGGCACTTGATATACACCCAACAATGCCATAAAGCCCAAGTCTTAGATTCAATTTACAAACCAGGAAAGTAAATTCCAGAAAGGTCAAAACATACATAAACCCTTGGGGTCTATACCTATATGTGATTGTCCATAAAATACAGTTTTCCTTGTTTCTTTGGCTCTTCATTTCTGAAAGAGCCGGTATCACAAACAACTTACATTAAATACATTTTATGCTTTTTCATCTTACTTTGTCTCATTAGGGTCATTGGCTGTGAACTAGAATATGCACACATTTTTCTCTTTCCTACAAGGGTAAATGTGAAGAATTCCAGGCACTTTGCTTCCAAAAAGGACAAGTGAGTCTTAGGGTGTTGCTTTAACCAGGTACCCTTGTACACTTCTTTGTTGGTATACATTTGCCTAGGCAGTTGTATCAGAATCTGTTAAAAAAAAAATCTGTTGAGGCAAATACTGTACCTGCAGATTAGCTGGCAACTCCTCAGCTGTTTTGATATCTACAGGGGCCGCCTCATCTCTTCAAGGATGTATAGGTTAAACTCTGGGTCATTTCTTCCTTCACATACAAAGCCTTTCACAATCTCATGACGCTGCTAGCTTTCTCCTAAGATAACAAGTAGGTACTGTATTTCATTAAATCTAAATGCCATTTATTAGATGTACCATTATCTCATTGCCTCTAAGCAATAAAAGAAAAGTCTCCAATTAAGTTGTATATAATACTTTCTTAACCACTGTAAAATTTTATTTTATTCTTTTTGGAAGAGTGCCCTTAGACTTAGGGTGAATTTTAATTAGCTATCACTTTTGTGTGCTCTTAGTAAAGGACATATAAGTATAGATGCTGTATGACTCACGATAGGGTTACATCATAAGGCACAAATGCAATTAATATTCCTAACCCAATACACATCAAAGCTTAGCAACACAGTACACTATGGAGCATCCTTTGCTTACCCTTGTGATCTCCCGGCTGACTAGGAGCTATGGCTTTCTGTTGCTGCCTAACATTGTAAGACACTTTTGTACTGCGTATCACTAGCCCAGAAAAAGATTATAATTCAGAATTTGAAGTATGGTTTTTACTGGATGTACATTACCTTTGCATTATCACGAGGTAAAAAAACTGTAGGTTGAACCATCATAAGTCAAGGATAATCTGCATATTGGCTAAGGTTTTCCGAGCCGTCTTCACATTTAGAACCCAACAGCTCTCATCCCTTTTCAGCTCTGAGTCATGATGTTCATGATTTTCCAGGGCCCCATGCTTCATGAGAGCTTTGGTGATACAGCACTTCTTAAATAATCCATGACAGAACCATGTGCCTAGAAGCCAGGGGTGCGGAAGTCCTTAAGCCAGGTTGGCAATTATCTAAGGCCAGCTCACTTCTGATTCCCACTATGGGAATGTGGTTAAACAACTCTGATTTGCAGCTTTCCATTTCCTTCCACAAACTAGTTTGATTTCAAAGCTGCTTAATAAATGTTCTAGTTGCATTCCTAATTTTTTTTACAAGCTGCATGCATCCCACAAGTTGATATGTTGGGGTACAGACATTTTATTCTGAAATATGGCAGAAAAGGGAAAGCCTCTCTTGCTTTCTCCTTACCCTTCTCGTCTCAGCAGATCTTAAGACCCTTATTCTCCAAATACATACAGGGTAAGAGTATCCTGAATTCTGAAGACTCCACAACACAAGAGAATCTGAATACATACAGGTTTTGCTACATTCCCCCAGTTTATTTCTATTGATTAGATCATAACCTCATTGTCCAATCATATTTCTTCATAAATGTCTACTCTTCATCAACTCTAGGCAAAAAATAGACAAATTTACATATTTCTCTGGATCATCATTTTCTCATAAAGTCTCTGGTGTCATATAAACTTTATGCCACATAAATTTGTGTTTTTCATCTGTTAATCTGTCGTTTGTTATAGGAACCCTGCTAAAGACCTTATAATGGGTAAGGGAAAGAAAACCCTATGTGTTCCCCTATAGATACCAACTCACCTGGTGTTTGCACACGCCCATGTCGTACCTGCCACTTGGTTGGTAACAATTAATTGTAAAATAGTTAAACTTTGAGGAACAAAGTGTCTTAGTTTTGAGGAAATACTGATACTGATGCCATGCCCTTAAATTTTTCTATCTTTAAAGTGATCTCTTTTTTTCCCTTTCTCTCCCCTTTCTCTGTCTCTCTCCCTCTCTCTTTTTGCTAATTGCAACAGCACATGTAGCAAGACTCCTTTCCTGTCACAATCGTGCCTAGTGTAGAACTGTGAGTGGCCTGTGGGTACCTGGGGTATACTTTTGCCACTTTCCTTATGAAAGTCACCATCCACCTCCTTATTTATTTACTTGTGGCACCAGGGTTCGAACTCACAACCTCACACCTGCCGGGCAGGCGCTTAAGCCACTGAGTCAAACTCCCTGTCCTGGTTTTTTGAGGCAGGGTCGCACTATGTAGCGCAGGCCGGGCTTGTGCTCACATTGTAGCCCAAGCCAGCCTCGAACTCACAAGGCTCCTCCTACCTCAGCCTCCCGGAGTGCTGGGATTAAAGGTGCACACCACCACGCCCGGCTCACCATCCACATCCTGATGGCAGCTTCCTTCCCAGCACTTTGATCACTCACTGCTGTTACACATGGCGAACTCTCTGGAGTTACTGGTATTAAAGTAATGCATCTTGAGAACCAAAGATAAGCAGAGCAAATATAGGGCTGCTTAGTGAAAACCAAGATGCTAAAATTCAGAGGCACACAATTTGTAAAAATCACCTGTTGGCTTTTGAGGGAAGATGCTTCCTGTATGTTAGTGTATCTTTTTGTGTAGTCATCATAAAAGTTTATATATGTAGTCTTATATGTATATGTTTACATATGTACATATTTCAAAGTCATTGTTATCAATATATTACATATTATAAAAATGTTACCTGAGAATTTTCTTCTTTAACTTACCCATATTCATGAATATTTCTACCACTGAATGTAGGCTTTTTGGGGGGAGGGGTTGTAGGGTTTCATGGATGCTAGGCAAGTGCTTTACCACTGAGCTATTAGCGCAGGACACTTTCATTTAAAAAAAGTCCAAAAATTATTAGTTTTTTGAGAACCTAGTAGTTAACCTAGGTTCTAAAGGTCTGAGATGAATTTCACTGCTTCTTGTTTCAATAAAGCCACTGGGTGAGTCCCACAGGCAGGGGCCCGACCCCATGCAGGGGACAGGAGGCCCATGAAGTCTTGACAGGCCATTCTGGAGACATTTGTTTGGCGGAAGCAGAAGAGCCAAATATTAAAGAGAATTTCAAAACTTCTTAGAATCTCCTCCACATTCAAGAGCCATGGTCATTTAGATTCCTTTGTGCTGGCCTGTCCAGTCACAAGCATTGCTTAAATTAACATTCTAGAATCTTGAATTCCCAACATGACTTCACTTTTAATTCACTATAAGCAGCAAACTCTTAACGTTAAGGTCTGTAAAACGTGGGGAAATTTGTTAGGTTGCTTAAAGCAGTAAAACCTAATGATTTCCTGTTTTTTTTTTATTTCCTGGTTTTACATGAATAAGGTTTTGCTTCACTGCCCATACTTGGACATTTTATAAATACATACATATGACTACTGCCCACTCCCCAAGGCATGTGTCCTGAGGGATGCTGGCCTATTAAACACACGAACCAAATCCAGTGGGATTAGGCACACATTAAGAACCCACGTCTACCTGCAGCATAAAAATTCTGGACATTCTCCTAAACATTGCTTATTTACCAGAAACACGAAGTATATTTTAAATTTTTCTCTTTGATGACATTATTTGCATATTTGCATGTTAGAAACATTTTCCTAGTGATATAAATTAATAAAAATAAGTCATTGAATATATATATCAGATACACTTAATATGTTTATTATTTTTAAAATCTTAGCTACACTTCAGTGCCCAGCACAGAAACCCATATAGTAAAGGCTCTAAGTATTGTTATTTAAGCTTTCCCACCTGTTTTACATGATTACACGTTAGTAATTATTTAAGCTTGTAACAATAAAATAGCTTTCAATCTTTCAAAAGAGTTAAAACTAAAGGCCATGGCACAGAAAAACAATCTTGGATATATGCCTTCTGGACTTCGTTAATCTGTTATAATTTGACAGAAACCTTACCATAAAACCATGTGTATGTGAGGGCAATTACACCATTTAAAATTCCATCATGTTGCACAATCCTAAGAATATATAAATAATAAGAGTATGTCTCCTCTGCACTCAGAGAGCATGTGGAGTAATTAGCATTTTATAGTACATGACATCTAATGTACATGACAGCTGACCTGCTGTGCATAAAAAAGGTTTTGCGGGGAGCACCTTTCTAATGCTAAATTTCGAAGCTTTCCTTCAAGGAAGCATAAACAGCTGCTCCTGAGAGAAGGGTGGAGGTGATTCTGAAGTTCACATGAGTGTCACAGGCAGTGCCTTGAGGGATGTGTGGTACAGTGCTCCAGCAACACTAAAAGCTGGTCATGAAGACTCACAAGAACTCTGGAAGGCACATACTTGCTAATGAAAGGGTAGGACAAAGTCATGTCATTTAGTGTCCTACAGTTAATGAGAACCAACTTACAGACATGGTTATATTCAACAAGGATAAGGGGGACATTTTTCTGGAAATGATTCTAGAATATTCTGATGTATGAAGGCAGAACAGCAGAGTTGGGAAGGGTGTTGGACCTCTTATAGCTGTTCTCCTTTCTAGTCTGTGCAGAAACTACTTGACATTTTTCTGGAAATGATTCTAGAATATTCTAATGTATGAGGGCAGAACAGCAGAGTTGGGAAGGGTGTTGGAGCTCTTACAACTGTTTTCCTTTCTAGTCCTGTGCAGAAACTACTTTCAAAGTAAAGGGCAGGAAATTAGTAGCATGCTGTGAAACACAGCCACTCCATCTCTCCTAGTGGGTGTCTCCAGGTGCTCAGGATTAAGATGTAGCAGGAGGTGACAAGCCAGGAGAGAAGATACAGTCTGGAAGCTTCCAGTAAGTTCTCACTAGAGCAGAGAAGAGGCCACAGGTCTAGAATGGGTGAATAACTGGAAATGGGGTCTGCCTTGTTCTAGTGTATTGAGCACTTGCATGCTTCTCCGAGCATCTTGGCAAGTTAGGGAGAAGAGGAAGCTGAGCAGGCCACCTAGACCCTAGACAGGGAAAGAAGGCCTCACGAGACCAAGCAGAGTGAGCTTCAGCTGAGGGCTGAGCACCAGGCTCCTGTGCACAGACAGTGGGTCTTGAGGTTACTCAAAATTTCTCGCTAGGGAAAACAAAATGCTTCATTTTCTTCCTCCTTTTAATAAACTTTCTTCCTGTTACTTTGGTTAGCTGGCCAGTAAGTGTGTCTTCTATAAGCAAAATGTCCCAAGTTTGAGGGTATCCAGCCAAAGGAATTCATGTAGCAGATATGCGAGTTCCAGCATGTGTTAAGTACCAGGGTCCAGGGAGTCAAAGAATAAGAAAACAGGCCTCTCGGCTGTGAGCTCAGGTACTGGGGGAGAGGAGAAGGAAAGCAAACACAGCAAAAGGCGATCTATCCTGGGATGAGGGGCAGAGTGGAGCAGTTTTGGTGGATGTCAGTGACAGTCTGCAAAAGACTTCAAGAGCTGGTCAGGCGAGGGCTCTGGGACGAGTGCAGCTAAGGAAGAAGTGAGCAGCTCAGTGTTTGTAGGTGCCTAAGAGTTGCAATGGTGTGGGGCAAAGAGCTGGCAGGAGTATGGCTTTCTGCACATCACCTGAAAGGGTTCCTCCTACAAAGGGTAATACACAGTTAAATAAAGGGTATATACAGTTATATAAAGCAAAAATACTTTTTAAAAACATTTTAGTGAAGTATGAATATATGGTAGAGTGTTTATATTGTATGTATATAAGCTAAAGATTATTATTATTATTGATGGTACTGGGGATTGAACCCAGGAGAGCTATACTACTGAACTACAAAATCTGGCCCTTTTTATTTTTTGAGACAGAATCTCACTGAGTTGCATGGGCTGGCCTCAAGCTTGTGATCTCCTGTCTCATCCTCCTGAGCAGCTGTGATCATAGGCATGTGCCACCATGGCCAGTCAGGTTGATGGATTTCCACAAACTGAATACCTGTGGAACTAGCATTTAGAGTAAACAGAACACTACCACAACCTGGAACGCCCTCACCCCTGGCAAAACCCCTCAGTGCCACTTCCCTGAAGGAAAGCATCATTCTGACTTCTAGATTGGGTCCACCTATTTGTGCTACTTCATTTGGAATCCTACAGAAAGTTCCTTTGCCGGGAGTTAGATCTGTGAGATTCATCCATATTTATGCAGTCACAATTTGTTCATTCTTGGTGCTATATAGTATTCTATTCTGTAACTGTGCCACTATTGACTTACTCATTCTACTCGCCAGGAGCCCTTGGATAGTCAGCAGTGTGAGCCATTACAAACACTGTTGCTATGCATATTCTAGTCTCCTGATAAACATCTGTACCCAATTCAGTTAGGTACATACTGAGGGGTGAAGCTTCTGGGTCACAGCATGTTATGCTTTAGGAGTGACGACTCAACTCTTTGCCGAAGGAGTCCTTTCCATTTCCACTGCCATTGGCAGAATGCGGAGAGTGACAATACTTACGTGATAAGTGAGATGGTAGATTCTATGACAGGCAATATTTTGTAAAGCACTCTAACTAAAACATTTAGATTAATTTTTAAACTGTTCAGATTGCTCAGCATTTGAAAAGAAATTGTCAGAAGGAAGAATTTGAGTGTCTCATACAATACTTTCTTTTCTTTCTTAAAACTGAATCATCTCTCCTTTTTCTTGCCCTTAGGGGGGAAAAATTTCATCAGATTAGAAGAGAGGAGGATTGGAAACCATACAATTCAAGATGATTTATTGCGATAGAAAGGCTAAGGTCAAGAATAAAATGAAATTAATAATGTCAGCCAAGCCACTGGTGATCACTAACAATCACGCTAACGGTCAAATGAGAAGGCTCTTTCAGAGCCAAGGCTGGCTGCCTGATTTACAGTGCAGGAATAGAATATTTTGGTTTTGGCTTAAAAAATGTGAAATGACTAAGATCTTCATATATATATATATATATATATATATATATATATATGTATGTGTGCATATATATATATATATGGGTTGGATTCTTTCATGGAGAATTCCCAGCCAAAATTTGTCCTTAAAAATTTCAAAGTAACAAAAACTAAACTGGTACATACAAGTTATTGCAGAATTAAATACTGATAAATTTCTGCCTGGTGTATGTGGAATTCATGGAAGGTTCATATTAATATTTCTAGGTGATCACAGAAACCTACAGTAAATATGAAACATGCTACAATAGCTTCTAGCCTGTTATTGTTTAATTAGAAAATTAGAGTCCCATGTAATTTTGTGCAAGTGAGTGAAATGGGAAGGAGCTGAGACTGGAATGGAGTGTTCCATGATTCAGATGTTCTCTTAGGGAGCAAAGCGGAGAGCTGCCTGTTGGGGACTAAAGCCAGGTTCACCGTATTTGACCACCTGCTCACAAGGTGAAGCCTGATATTGGGGTGGGAACTCTGCCACTTTTACTCACAGCACACTTGAACCTCCACATTACAGTCTCCTGTCTTACAAACAAGCTCAGGCTTAAGAAATACTCTAGTGTAGATAACTCTTGAACTTGAAAACCCCAGTGAGTCAAGAGGCACAATGCTGTTCATCTGAAGCCTTTTCAAGCCCAGCACTTGGGAGACACAGGCAAACAGAAGTCAGCTGAGCATAGAGAGCCAGGAGCAGCTCCAAGGACACTGCAAGAAATCACCTCAGATAATGGTGCACTTGCATGGTCCAGTGTACATTCAATACCCACTTTCATCTCTTCTGTACACAGCTCTTGATGAAAAACAGCCACAGACTTGGGTTACTCTGCAAGGACAGAAGCACAATATTTGAATGGCTGATGATACCTACACGTTTCACTGCAACCAAATCAAAGTGCATAAATATGTCTAGGAAAATGGAGGGAAAGCTGTCACTCTCACATCTCAGGGATTCATGGGTCCTCCAAGGGAGGTCCATTTCTGCAGTCACCTGAAGCAAAGGTGGGGGCAGTTTCAGTGAGGCCGCAGCATCAACTCTGCTGAAAAATACCCACAAGTCAGAGCCTCTTCCCTCCTGGCTGAGCCTCGATTCTGTCAAAATATTCTGCCTGTCTCGGTGGACTCTTTTACAGATTGTATTTCAATCACTCTAGAAACATTTAAAAAAAAAAACCCTAGCTATAGAAGAGCAAGGCTTATAGAAGCCGGTAGGATCATCAGCTCTCCCTGGCTGCTGGGGCAGGAGTGCAGCACCCCTGATCCCTTCATCATGCACCTGCCACGTTCTGTGCGAACCCGTCAAACCCAAGAGCCTGTTTGATTAATCACCCTGCCTGAGAATCTGTGAAACAAAGTTCACATTACCTAGAGAGCTGCACGAAGGGCCCTTGGAGTTCAGGATGGAGGACCAAACAAAATTAATGTGCCTGTCACCGCCATCATCTTGTAATCTGCCTCCAGTTCTATAATCCCTGAATGTCCAGACTGCGCATACCAAGAACATTCCTCTCTGATGCAGATCAAAATGGTTCATGTACAAAGGGTTGAAGCCACCCCCACCTCCCAGAACCATCAACCATCTCTACAATCTACAAGTCAGGTGGCCTTGGGACTGCAGACATCTGCTCAAAGTAAGTGACTAGTGACCTAGAAGTTTTAATGAGCCTATCATAAGTGTTGCTTTACACATCATAAACATAAAATCTGATTTGACCTAAGAATAAGGAATACATTGCTAATTTTCCAGCAGTGTACTAACTGAATATAATCACATAAACCAAAAGGGTACTAGTACAACAATCATTACACTAAAGTTTCACAACTAGTTCAAGGGCATGAATGCTCGAAAAAATAAGTAGGATTAGGTAATTTAAAATCGTTAAGATAGTATGCAGTACAGATGGCCCCTGACTTATGATGATTTGACTAAAATTTTTGCCTTTTAGTTTGAAAGCATATCCACCCAGCCATTCTGGTTTTAACTTTCAGTATAGTATGCAATAAACCACAAGAGATGTTCAAAACCTCGTTGTAAAATAGGTTTTTTGTATAAGATGATTTTGCCCAATTTTAGGCTAATGTAAATATTCTCAACATGTTTAACACGTTCCCACAAGCCTGAAAGATCAGAGGTATATGCATGCCTATCCCATCAGGTAGGACGGGACAGTCCTTACAGTAGAACCCTAATGAATGGGATTTAGTGGCCTTGGAAAAGAGACTCCAGGGAGTCTTTTCTACTGTAAGAGACTGCACAGAAAAGATGGCTGGGATAACTAGACAATCACTATGTCTGCTATGGCCTTCTCAGATCTGTGAGAAATAAATTTCTGCTGTGTGCAAGCCAGTTGGTTTATGGCACTTTGTTATAACACCCCAAACAGCTGGGCGTGGAGGCACATGCCTGCAATCTCAGCACTCGAAGGCGGAGGCAGGACAATTGCTGTGAGTTTTGGGCTACATAGTGAGTAGAAGGACAGCCTGAACCAAATAGCGAGATCCTATCTCAACATCAACCCCCCAACAAAAAGCAGAACCAGCCCAAATAAACTGAAAATAGAAATGACAGGAGTTTTGATTCATCAAACAACACTTAAGTGAGTATTGTGTGCTCTAAAAGAATTCTGCGCTTATTTCATTGACCCCCTTCATGAAGTTCTCTACACCCGTAACTGATGATTGAGGAGTACTGAAGCATTTTGTGGAAATTACACACACAGTTTTGTGACCAAGCTGAGACCCAAAGCTAGACACATCTTATTCTACCTATTCCCAGACTCTTGATAGGAATCTGAATAATTTCTATCCCTCCCTAAAAGTTAGCCTCTCATGTTCATTCCTGTAAAATGAAAATAGGAAATTATTTCAAAATAAAAAAGCACAAAATAATAGCCTGTTCACTGACTCTGGCAGGAAAACAGAAAGAGAAATGGGTTTCAGTTGGGTAGAGGGTGATGAAGGTGGAGCACAGCACCAGCAGGAGGGCCCAAGGCCTCGGCTCTGCTGTGATGTGTCAGAGGGTAAACACTCTTGGCTGCTGATCCAGCTTCCTTTCACCTGGTCAACAAATACTGATTCTGAATCTCCTCTGTGCCAACTGGAGGGTTGAGTACGAGGTAACTACGGTGAGGGGTGAGCGGCCTGTGATCTGGAATTCACTCTGGAGGGGAAGTCCAGAGATCTGGAAAAACAATACTAACACTTGCTAAGAGCTGCACTGCGGCCTCTAGACACTGCAGTAGACTGGCTCCATGGGAAAATCACAGGACACTTTTCAGAGGAAGTTTCATTTACGCTGGGATCTTGCAGGCAGAGAAACTGAAGGGAAAGGCCATGCAGGCAGGGCATATTTCCAAAGGCCTGGCAGTCAGAGAGATGTTGACATGTGCAAATGGAAGGCAGTTACACAGTGAAGCACAGGGTGCACAGTGATGGTGCAGTGGCAACATGAAATGGTACTGCTTATGTGGGCAGGACTGTGAGCCTGCTGCCAAGTGTGGCCTGCATTCCATACACTGCAGGCAGCCATAGGATTTAGGCAGGGGGTGCCAGGGTCTGTGATAAGATCACTTGGATGACCTACTGGAGAAAGTCTGACAGATGGCAGAGAAGCCAGTGGCTACAAAGTCTACTTGAAGGGGCCCTTGCATCTCAATGGCCTTTGTGACCTTCTTGTCTAGCTATCCATTTCACAAGGTCCAGAAATATTAAGAGACTTGCACAAAATTATCAAACTAGGGAATAAGAGAGCTGGAACCAGAGTAAAATCCCTCTGTGGGCACTGTAGTGTCCTTCCCACCTGCCTGGGAGACCAAGGCAAAAGCGGAGTTCTGCAGTCTGCAGTTGCCACTCAAGTATGCAAGTTTATCTGCATGAAGGCAGCACTGTAAAGGTTGAAAACTAGTAGGTAAAAGAGTGAAGCATTGTTTTTGCACTGGTTTTGGATTCCTGCTGTCTTATATACCAGGTACCTAGTGACACTGACATAGCCTATAAATTATAAAATGAATAAGTACATAGAGAAGGGAATTGAAGAAAAGTACACAGCTACCTTCTAAATCAACCAAAGTAATCAAATTGTGACCATTTACATGTCCTGAAACCCAGAGACACGACCAAGTCCTTTGTGAACGGCATGGGTCAATTATTTCCTAACAGCAGGCAGTCACTACTCTAGCTATGTTATCTAAAAACAAATCAAGTTGGCAAGAAAATAGTTCTTCCACAGATTATTATTTACAAGGTTAGTCTCTGGACATGTATTCCCACAGTAACTTGGGATAGTCACTTATTTTTTTCACTTATTCCATATTTACTTGACCATTCAGTTCTGACACAGTCCACTGATGACTGAGGCAGGTCCCTTTCTCAATTTTTATTAGTATATATTTGTGATATATAAGGAGCAAATTCAATAAGGAGTTTGATATATATCTTTTGTGGCATCTTTTCTTTGTTATTTTGGGGCTTTCAATTTTATTTTTCAACAAATCCTGCAGTACATTCTTGCCCACATTTGGGTCTCAGTCCAAGATTCAATGACTTCCCCAGGACATTCTTTATAATATCATGCACATGTCATGACCACCGTACCTTGACCTTCTATAATTTATGCCTGGGGCTTTTGTGTCATTCAAAAATATTTTACTACACTCCACTTACACAGTTGTTCTGAATCAACTCTAATTTGGTCTGATTGACATAACTTCTCATTGTTTTAAATTTGTTTCTGTATAAATGTACACATATTTATGTAACTTTGTGAAAATACAAAGACGAACAAGGCAGGTGAGTTCTCTGCTCATACAGATATAGATGTAATATAATACCATAGCCACTTTTAACTGAGATCTTAAACTCAATGCTCTGCCCTTGAAATTCGTAGGCAGGGAAGTGAGTATGTTCCACTTCCCCAGAAAACTGAGCTTTTCGAGGGAAGTGAAGCCCTCCAGTAGTCCTCTCACAGTTTCACCTCAAAGAAGGTAATGTAGATGGAGAACTTATTTTCAGGTTAGAAACAGATTTCCTGACACCTGCACCTTCCTGAGAGGGCCCCAAGACTTCCTATCTGGTGTGAAGTCATGGCGTGCGGGTGGGGGTCTCGGAGCCACATGTGGGCAGAGCCTCCTCCTTGCAACATGATCCAGAGTGAGCCCCTGCGTGAGTTAGCGTGAGTGGCAGGCCCGGGAAGAAGGTGTCTGTGCTCTGCAGAGCTGTACTTCACACTGCGCATACCAAACCACTGTGAGAAACACAGCACATTATGTCTTCAATTGGTCACAGATGGGAGAAAATCAGCCACAATAATAAATTCACGGAGGTGGTGTGTGTCATCACACACAGAGTCAAGATGTGTGATCCAGAAGGTGTATGTGGGGGAGTCAGGCCCATATGTTGTTTGACTGCGGTGGGCCTTTCCCATGTCATAGCATCCTGTTCTTTCCAAGCAGCTCCAGTGCTGTCCCTGATGCCAACTGCCCTCTGCCAAACCTATCTGACTCTTACCAGGTACTGAAGTCTTTGGCGCTCAGTCTCGGGGGTGAATTCCGAAGACATGGGGATGATTTCTCCATTTCTGATGATGATGGCCCTGAAACAGTGAAAATGCATTGTCGGCAGCCAATCTTATAAGTCCCCAACTCCATGACAACCACAGGCTGGTTGAGACCACATGCAAAATGCCAGGAGATACCATCTCCTACCTGCAAAGCAGAATTCACTATTACCGACTTGCGCCACATTGAAGGCATCCCCACCCTGTGTGTATGGCATTCTCGTTACCTTGATTACTTTTTATGCTAGCTATAACCATTGCCTTAGTGCTTCAGCACCAACCATGCCACTCAGCACATAACAAATGCTCAGTGAATGAATCTATCAGTAAATGAATGATGCAACAGAGACCCATTGTATTTCAGAGTTACTCAGTAGATCCTTGTCTGATCATGAGTGTTCTTATCTGTGCATTCCAGGGTGGCAGCCACCAGCCACACAGTTATGGAGCATTTGAATTGTGGTTAGTGCAATGGAGGCACTAAATTTCTAATATTACTTCATTTTAATTAATTTAACTCTTAAGTAGTCCCATGTGGCTAGCATTCATTGTAGTGGACAGGACAATTCCCGACCCTCATTATTCAAAGAACCAGTGAGTCAACAGCATTGGCTTCTCTTGGGAGCTTGGCAGAAATGCAGAATCTCAAGTTTTATCTTAGACTCACTGCACCAGAATCTGCATTGTAGTAAGACCCCAGGTGATTCATAAGTACATTAAAATCTGAGAACCTCTGGCCTAGACTCTTGAGTTTCTAGGATAATATCCTGGGTGCAGAAGATTATAGACAGGGTGCAGAAGAAGCCACTCTCATCTCATCTGAAGCCTCGTAAAATTCACACACTTCAAAACATGAGCCTCAGAGCTTTTGGCAACTGAAGAACTTCTGAGACAGCACAGTTCCTAAAGCTGATGCTTCAAGAGAGGCTGAACAATCAATAGCTGTGGAACACCCTCTCTTGAGCCTGGTCCCAGTGGCGCCTCCTGTTCTCCTGTTCCAACGTGGTTCCTTTCAGCCACTTTCCAGCAACGATTGATCAGTTGCGGCAGAAGGTTGCTACTCTTATGACAAATGGAAGTGGTTTAGGGAATTGTATTTTATAGGAACCTAACAGCTCCCTGGAACTAGGAAGCCAGGGACATGACACACTTCTCTGTGAAACATACAAACATAGAATTCAGTTCCGGTATCAGCTCTGGTATATACCTTGCTGATTCTAAAAGAGACTGCTTTTTCATGCCAAGAACCCCCTGGGAACACTTCTCATCCAACTAGAGAGGCACTCCTTGACTCAGAAATAATTCCTATGAATAAACATGGCCATGACATTAACCTCTTGCTAGCTGTGCCCCAGTTGCTATCATTATAGGAATTGGTAGAAGTAGAAATGTTAAGAGGTTTTGGAGAATTATGGCTCCAAAAGTAGAAGTTGTGAGAAAGCAGAAATTTAGGGAAGCTGATTCTAGGAAGAGGGGGTCTCTTGCTGAATTATTTTTAATCACTTCTTTTATTGTGCTGCATAAAATGTGACAAATTAAAGATTCCTTTAAAAAAAAAACCCAAAACCACTTGTAAAATGCAATTATACCCCCTTCCCAAGGGTGATATCCACTGTTATGGTTTGTCTCTAGATGTCCCCCCAAAGCCTCATGTACTTTCACATGGCACTTTTTGGAGGTAGCTCAATCTAGAGTTTGTGATTCACTCATAGTTCAATGCTGCTATTAAGGGTGCTAGGATTAAGGGTGGGTGATTGCTGGATCAGTCCATTCGTTGGATTGGCACTGCTCTAATTCCAGAAGTCTGGATAAGATAAAAGGGGCAGAAAGAAGCTTCTTTTCCCCTTTTGTTCTTGTTACTTTTGCAGTCTTCCATCACCATGAAGTGGTGGCCTACTGCCATAAGCCACCCTGCCTTAGAGCAGGTGATTACGCACTGAAACGTCTATGAACTATATGCCAACCTTTCCTCTTTTTTTGGGGTACTGAGGATCGAACTTGATCTCACACTTGCCAGGCAGGCATTTGTGCCACTGAGCTAAATTCCTGGGCCAAACCCTTCCTCCTTTAACTTTGGGTGTTGGGTATTTTGTCTCAGCAGTGAGAAAAGTAACTAAGATAGAATGTGGTACCAGTGAAGTGAGGCTATTGCTGTGACTATTCCTGACCATATGGTTCAGAAGCCTTTGGAAATGGCTTGTGGGAAGAATCTGGAAAGATCTGGAGATATCAGCTGAAAAAGCGGAGCTGGAACACTGTAGGTAATTCTGTATGGGAGATTCTTGTCAGAGCTCAGAAGACCAAGGTTGATAGAAATTCTGTAGGTAAAGAACAGGCTTAGGAGGTTTCTGCTGGGAAGAAAGACTGTACTGGTTTTTTGACTCTAGAAAATGCATGTTATGGATTGGCAGAAAGTTTTCATTTTGCTCACTCATATGCAGTCACTTTGCCTGAGATTGAGATTGAGGGTAGTAGATTAATTAATCTGTCAGAAGAAATTTCAAGATAGGTGAATGTTGAGGCAACAGCATGGCTACTGTTGGGGGATTTTAGCCAGATTTATGTTGAGAATTAAGAGCAAAGAGCCCAGCAGAATTATTTAAAACATTGTGAATTTGGCCAAAAAGGAAGCTCCAGTAAAGCTGTGGACTGCAAAAATGGAGCAAAGGAGATCTTTATTGCTGAGAAAGAACAAGAAAATAGAAAAGATGGCCTGAGGGCATCACAAGAACTGCAGGACTCCAGCCTTTGCAGCCTCAAAATTGCAAAAGTGAAAGACTTTATTGTAAGAAGAAAGCTGAGGAACACTATGTTCCAGAATGGTAGTGGCCACACCATGTTTCAGAATGGTGGCAGTATAGAGAATCTGTTACTCAGAACTGGATTCAGAGTGCCCAGTGGTCTAGGTAGTTGACCCCTACAGTTAAGACAGAAGAAAGCCTGGCTACTGCTCCAGTTGGCAGCTGAACTTGGCATCATCCACATGATGCCAGTTTTAGGTGCACACAGAATGCAAGAGCTGTAGGTTCATGAAGGCTTTCACCCAGATTTTAGAAGGCCTGGGAGGTCAGGCAGTGTAACCCTGAGAGAGCAGTGTGGGAAGCTGTGAGTGCAAAGCCAAAGGTACATTGGAAACCCAGGAAGTTTGGAGAAGCCAGGAATGTGGATCATGTATGAAAAACTGCATGGAGGGAGTAGAACAGGCCCAAGAGAGAAGCCATAGGAGCTACCGCCACTGTAAGTGCCCTCAGGGCAGAGCCTCTGATGCTGCACATGGAACTACAGGATTTAATGTTTGCCCTGGTGGATTCTGGACTTGCTTTAGTTCCATTCCTTTGTATCCTGGTTTGTAACTTTTGGAATTGTAATGTCTATTTTGTGTCATTGAATGTTGGAAGTGTTTAACTTTCTTTTCATTTGTACAAGGACTCGAAGCTAAGAGTTTACCTTAAATCTCAGAGCAGAATTTTGACTTGGACTGTACAACAGTGCTTAAACTGTTAGAACTTTACTAAGTCTTAGAGATGGACTAAATGCCTTTCACATAAAGCCATGTGCATGAGACTTTGCAGGGCCAGGGGCAGAATGTTATGGTTTGTGTCTAGATGTCCGTCCAAAGCCTCATTCACTCCTAGAGTTTTGTTGGAGGTGGCTGAATTTGGAGTGTGTGATTGATTGGTCATACAATGCTGGGATTAAGTGTGCTGGGATGAAGTGTGGGTGATTGCTGGATCAGCCCACTGATTAGATTGGCATCACCTTAATCTCAGCAAGCTGGATAAAGTATAAAAAATGCAGAAAGGCACTGTTAAGGTTCAGCTATTGATTTTGCTGTCTTCTGCCACCATGAACTGTTGCCTCTCTGCCATGCCACCCTGTTTTGGAGCCAGTCAATTATGAACTGAAACGTCTATGAACTGTGAGTGACATAAACCTTTCTCCTATTGTCTTTGAGTGTCAGGTATTTTGTTTTAGCAATGAGAGAAAAGTAACTCAGACATCCATCTTCAAAATCAGTGTGAGTTAATTCACACAGTCTTTGTCCTAATTCTCAGCTGGAAGAACAAAGTAAGTATGGTAACTACCATAAGGGAAGAAGAGTTCTGATAGAGGAGAGAGAACCTTGGAGAATTTAAAGGGGGTGAGGTATCAGGAAAATCTAGGGTGGGGCCTAGTCTGAAAGTAGTAACAGAGCCTTGAGATTCAGAGAGGCTGGAGTGAAAGTTGTTATGTGATACATCCTGAAGGCAGCCTTCTCTTGAAATTGTGCTTAAAGCCAGTTTGAACTCTCCCCTGCCCTTTTCTACATGGTCCCTGGATTTCAGCTGATTCCTCGAAGTGGACTAGGAAAGCTAAGATACCCTGGAAGGAAGTAAAAGATAATGAGTAACAAGACAGAAGGGCAGGCAAACAAACTGCTGTATAGGACAGGTGTCAGGAGACCCAGGGAGGATGGTGAATGCCGTTCTACAGTGGGGCAGGCTGGGAGGAGCTGGCATTGCTCAATCAGGCCACAGAATAAGGATCAGAGTATCTGGAGGTCAAAGCCCCTTGTCTGTTTTCTTCACTCACACTATAAATACTTAGCATAGCAGCTGTTGCATAGCAGGAGCCCTCTGAATATTTGTTGAATAAAAGAGCAAATTAGAAAATTTAGGAGATGCTGTCCCTTGAACTTTAGACAGGAGAAAAACAGAACTAAGAGGCAGCAGATGTTCACTTCAGCAGTGAGGTGGGCAGGCTTTCACCTGGAAATTCATCTCCCTCAGTCACCTTTCCACCTTCTCCTCCAGACCAGGGCTAGTCTACCCTTTCTCACCCCAGGGTCCTCTCAGTGACGGTTATCTCCAACTCCCCTCTCTACTGGATCTCTGTGTGTGGGACCAAAAAATGCTCAATATGCTTTGTGTTTAAAGTGAAACAACATAAAACCAAAGCCAAACACAAATATACTTTCCTTGTTGAAAGCCCATCCTCAGCGACTGTCCTCTTTTCCTTCTGACTAAGCCAAGACTTGTAAGTTAACTAATGCCTATCCAATCGTCTACTTCTTCCCTTCCCACCCATCCCTCAAACAAGGGCATATTCATTTCTTGCCTTTCTGTCTGTTTTCATCTGTTGTCATCAGCATCCCCAAATGGTCCCCTTGCTGCTCCTCCTACTATGCATGTCATCATTCTGATCTTCAGGGCAGCATCTGGCTGTCTCTCCCAATCCCAGCTGCTGGGCTCTCCTCTGCCTGGTTTCCCTCCTACCTTCCAGGATCTCCCCTCTTAAGACTTCTCCAGTCCTCCTTTGGTGTTGAGCACTAGGACTTTGTCTCAGCACTCACTTCTCCGGGGCAAGCTCATTTCCTCACTCCTTAGACCCTACGGTTAGGTTAGACTCATCCTCCATGTTCCCTTAGCCTGGTACTTCTAATACAGAACACGTCACACTTTGTAATTGAGGACTTGTTTTTCTTCCTTCCTAGCCTGTACGCTCCTTAAGTCTGAACCATGTTAGATTGACCAACACTTTGGTCCCATGATTGGACATAGTGTCTAGTCACCACAGGCAGGACTGTCTACAATCTCAGGGTCCAGTGCAAAAATATAAATGCACAGCCTCTTATTTAAAGGTTGAGAAATTCAAGATGGCCACAATAGGGTATTGAATCAAATTTAGGTCCTTCTGAGAATGAAGTTCTGTGTGACTACCCAGGTCACATGCTCATGAAGCTAGGCCTGACAGAATGCTTTTGATTTTTACTAAATGAGTAAGTGGCTTCAACGTCACACATACTGGTGATTTCAGACAACCTATCTTGACATCGCATCTCTACAGTGCTCCACCCTTGAGTAGTCAACAGCTATATCTGCTTGGATATTCCCTGGGTTTGCATATTTATCAATATTCCAAACAGATGACCCAGTCCCACCAAATATGTATACAGTATTCCTTATTTTAGGCAATGATGAGTTCCACATGCCAGTTTCTTACTTCTCTCACCCCACAAGTCCAAACAGGCTCCCTTCCCTGTAGGCCTCACCTCCTCACGTGCACGCGAATCCACCCCTTCCCTTAATTCCCATGCTACTGCTTTGGTTCAGGTTTCCATCACAGCCATCTGCAGGACTCAGAAGCTGGCACAGCTCTTCCTGCTGCCAGTCCTGTCCATCTCTGACTCATGGGCATAAGGGGAGGTTTAAAAAATATATATTATAATTTAAAAAATTAACATGATAATTCTATATATTTACAAAATAGAGTGTAATACTTGATAAATACATATGACAAGATCAGATCAGATCAGGGTTACTGACATATTCATCAGTTCAAACATTTATCACATTTTTGTCAAAATCTTCTCTACCAGCTATTTTGAAATATACAATATTCTCAACTATACCTGCCCTATGAGTCTACAGATCATTAGAAGTTATTCCTTCTATCCAGCTTCACCTCAGTACCTGTTCAAACATCTCTCCATTCTCTCCAATCATTCCTAGCTTATACTAACCATTATTATACACTTTACTTCTAAGACTTTCTTTGCATCCATATATAAAAGAGAAGAAGCTATAAGGTTGTTTTAAAGCACCACTGTTATCATGCCATGTCCCTGACTTATGGTCTCTGTTTGCTTCCTGGCATTTCCAAATCCCTTCACCTGGTTCTCACTGTATTTTTGGCTTTAGTCTCTTGCTGCTCCTTTTACATCCACTTCTCCCTACTCATGGCTGACAAGTTCCTCTTGAGTCAGCTTAGTGTGTCCTCCATTGCTGTCCTGGGCTTTGATGTCCCTTCTCTGTGACTTCTTGGGGTCTCAACTCTACCTGTACCACAGCCCCTACCAGGCCTAGCTGCCATTGTTGGGATCCATGGTTGTTTCTAACTACCCTGAAGATATTTTCCAGTCAGAGTCCAAGCCATTGTCTCTGAATCACCAATTCTCAGGGCCTGACATGTGGCAAATGTGCAACAGATGTTCACTGAGGGATAGGTGACTACATGGATGAAGAATAAGCTGGACTGGGATAGGTGAGCAGAAGAATTCAGACAGGAAGGCCCTAACAAGCCTTTTCTTAGTAGTGACATTGTTAACTGTAGACAGTCTGCGCCCTCAAAAACCCATATGCCTTTTATTGTGTGTCCAAAAACAAACAAACCCCCACCCTGCCTAAGAGGATGAACTCACTGAGAAGCGTGACTTGAAGCACAAGGGGTCAGAAGGCAGGGCCGCTCTCTTAGCGGGAAGGGGAGGCAGAATCACCCACCGCAGCAGCTTCTACCACTTCTACTGTTTCTAAATTTCAAACTCACACCTGAGGTTATCAGCATTCAGTATCACTATAACTGATGGGCAACCCTAGAATATTACTTTTCTAAAGTAATCAATCTGTGTACAGAATCCTTCCCTTCTGTTTAAATTCCCAAGTTCTTCCTTCATGAGGTGCCCATGGATTAAAGATGACAGCATGGTTGGCTGCCAACTTTCTCAGCCCCCACAGAGTGATGCCTCTTCTTATGTGATCCTTGACTTTCTTTTCATCTTTCTCGCTTTCATCCCTCTTGATCTTGGGATCAATTTGTCAGAGTGCTGGTCTCCAATCTGGAGTAGGGGAGTGAGGGGAACGGGGTTTCAAAGGGAACAGAGTGCATGCAAAGGCTGACAAATCTTGTACTAAGCGATCAGTAGAGAAATGCCTTTAAAGCTATATCCTCTCATCATAGACCTTGGCACTTCCTACCTTCTTAATTAGTTTACAAGATGCTTTTCTTAAGGAAAATTTAAATCAGAGTAACACAAAACTGGCAGCAATAAGGGTCAAGGAGAGCTGGGTGCCTACCCTGCTGGGGCCTCAGGTCTGGACCTGTTGATATTACTATGATCATAATTTGGGTAACACTCCATTTAGCTATCTAAAGTTTGACCACAGATTAAATGAGGATGGTTTAAAGGCTTGGAATGATTTAATCAACTGGCAACCACCTCTCATTTGGTACCCTTTAGCCTACAGAGGGGTTGATTCAGGAATATTCCTCAATGTTAAGGCTAGCTTTTCACTGGTAGGGATTGCATCTGAAATCTACATCGTTTCCTTTTAATTCCAGTATAATAGATGGGGGATTATTCTTGGTTTGGTGAATGATACGGTTTCATGTGTTCCTGTGAGTCAGCTGCAAGGATGGGAGAAGATAAAGACATGACTAGTTTTTCAAATAACCCCCTCCCCAAATATTGTCCACATGAGAGGATAAAGGCAAGGTATTTCTAACTGATGAGAATTCTGAGTTTAGAGAACAGTTCTGAGATAATCCTGCTACTTTTATCCTCTCATGTTGTATTTTAGGTAAAAACCAAACCAAACCAAATCAAACCAAACCAAACCAAACCTGATTATTTTCCTTGAATTAGTAAAAAACGTTAAGTGGTTAAGAGGAAAAATAAAAGGCAAATGAGATGCTCATTTCAAATATTTGCTTGAAATATTCTTCTGTTAAGTCTCACCTCAGCATGATGCCCTCAGAGCAGGACTGACAACTCCCAAAGGTTTTTGACAAACAAGCAAAAGAAAAAAGCTGCTGAAAGATTAGGCAATTGACAGAAGTGAAAATGCAAACATTCAATGAATTCAATAAAAGATGCTCAATCTCTCACTAGTCCAGAAAAATGGAAATTGAAGTCAAAATAACATATTGCATAACTCTGTTCACCAGACTGGCAAACATTTTAAAATCAATAGTCTATAGTAGTTTTCATATGCGAGAGGACAAAGTCATTCTCATAATGGAAATGTGAATGTTTTTATCTTTTAAATCTATTGAAATTATAACTATGCATTTAATGGTTCAGCCATTTAGGAACATACTCCAAAGAAATAAAAAACTTGGTACACAGGATACATATACTTCATTCATGTTTTGACACTGTTTGTTGTGGCAAAGACTAGAAATAGCCTGAATGTCAAAGGTAGAACTGCTGAATGGATTGCTTCTTAGTCTACAAGATGTTACTGAGGCATTAATAAAAGCATAAAGTTTGTATTTTGTGGCCCAGATGCATGCGTTATGAGAAAAGCAAGTTGCAAAGTAGTATGTGGTATAATTCCATTTTGAACCACAGAGATTACCTATATACCTCCCTCTTTTCCTCCCTCCCTCCTATATATTCCACACTAAAATCCCCAGTGTGACTCTTCAGTCCCAACCACAGGCAACTACAGAGCCAAGGCCCAGCAGGTCCTGCCTGCCCAGAGCTGGTGCCCAGTCCTTGCACTGCAGTCTTGGGGAGCGAAGGCAAGGGCTCACCCCTGCGCCCTCCTGCATACCTGTATTCTTGGTCAAGCCTGGCTGGGACACTTCTCTAAAATGGCTCAGTACTTTCCCGCTCCAAATCCTTTATTTTTCACAGTAAGTCCCTGATTTATGAAGAAGTTCTGTTCCAGGAGAACGTTCTTAAATTAGATTCATTTGTAAGTCTGACAAAGTGAGTCTTAAACTCCTTTGACACAAATATACAATGTAAAGCATAAAAAAATAGTAAATAAACTTTTCACTTTTACAGTTACTTTAAAATGGTGGTATGGTACAATACAACAGGTATATAGGAGATTGCATGGCGTGAACTGACAAGAAGAGTTACTGCCAGACATGGTGGTGCACGCCTATAATTCTAGCACTTAGAAGGCTGAGGCAGGAGGATCATCATAAATTGGAGGCCAACCTGAGTTACACAGTGAGTTCAAGGCCAACCTAAACTATATAGTGAGACCCTGTCTTAAAAAAACAGAACAAAACGAAAACCCAAAACCAAAAAGAAGAATTACTAACAGGAAAGGGGGAGGGTTGGTGGGAGATGGAGGAGCCGAAGGATCATCAACAATAGGAGATGGAGGGCAAGATGGAATTCCACTCACATCTGATGTTGCACAGGCTTTATTTCTGATGGATTTAATTCTGACTACCCTCTTGAAAAAAATCACCCAGTGACACAGAGTAGTAGCTCTTTCTTGTACTAGATGACTCTGCAGCACAGGATGGCATTCTGAACAGCTGCTGTAACTTTTGTGTATTGTCCTATATTGGGGTTCTCTGCCTCAAAAACTAACAGTGCCTCTTCAAGTAAAGAAAATCCCCCTGCCATTTCCTGTGTTGTGAATCTCTGCAGTTCTTCAGTTGCATCTTCCTCTTGACTCTTTTCATCTTTTCGCTGGGCCTCTCACCCCCTCAGGTCTTTAGTCAGCTCCTCCTGTTGCACAGTAAGGAGTTCAGTGGAATCTTCCCCTTGCAGATCCGGCTCCAGCTCCTTGCTAAGGGTCACTAAGTTGCTGAAGGTTTCTTTGTACTCCTTTCCATTTTCTTAGTTCCCTGAACTTCATGAATAAACTGTAGGCAAAGGCTCTTCTAAAGCCCATTCACAGTAACAGCTGAAACCTCACACCAAACAAAGTTAATGTTTTTACTGTCTTGCAAATGTTATAGTCCTAAAATTGCCACAAGGTTTTTCCTGTTTCATCAATCACCTTCACTGCTTGACAAAAAGTGTGATGTAAATAATATCTCTTGAAAGTTGCAATAACTCCTTGGTGCACCGGTTGGATGAATGCCATAGTATTCATGGCAGACACACTACTTTGACATTGGGATGAAAATCATTCATGAACAGGGGGTGACCTCATGCACTGTCAAGCAGCAAAAGAATGTTGAATGGAATAAATTTCTCCAAATAATATTTCTCTATCTCTGAGATAAAGTGATGGAAAAAAATCAGTCCTGGAAAACGGCCTGTGTAATCCAAGTTTTGGAGTTACTCTTCCACACAACAGGTAAAGAGCCCTTGACTATGTTTTTGAGGGCTTTTTGGTTCTCTGAATCATACACTAACACAGGCTTTAGTTTCATGTCACCAGAAGCACTGCCCCCAAATCACAGAGTAAGTTTCTCCTTTGCCTGGAAGACTGGCATAGCATCTTCTTTTTCCTAATGTAACTTGTTCTGGCATCCTCTTCCAGTATAGTCCTGTTGAGAAAGCAAACTACCTCCTGGGGTGAAATTGGGTTAAGGGTTATGGGTTAACTGTACAGTTGAGCTCTCTGAGAATATTGATGGCTATGACCCCAGCTATGTACAGGTTCATCTATGATATAATGTCAGCCGAGCATAACCGACTTGGAAAGTTCCACCAGAACTCCCTGCTCTGCCTTGATCACTGTTCAGCCCTTTAACCACTGCTCTTGCTCTGTAACTTCGTTTCACACTGATTTCCAGTGAAAAATCATCTTACAGAGAAGAAACAATATAAAAGTAGAGACAAAGGTCTTAGGGTGACACAAGTCCTCCATGGAGATGCTGGCAATAAATAGCTCTTTGCTCTTAAACTCTGTGTCTGGTGTTTTGTCAGGGATCCCATTCACTTTCCTGCTTTGCTGTCTCATCAACATTGAAAACTTGTTGGAGTAAATAAATGCTTTCATCAATAATTTCTCTTTGTGTTTCTGGAATACTCTTGGGCAGCTATGGCATCTGAACTTGTAGCCTCACCACTTAGTTCTACATTGTGATGCTTGGCTCCAGCCTTGAGTGTTAAGCCATCCACGGTTGACAGTAAAAGATACACCCTGTTCATCCTACTTTTTCTTCAAGTCTTTAAACATTTTTTTTTTTACTTTTTTCTTGAATAAGCATTGAGCTGAGTGGAACCTGATGCTGATCCTGCATTTACCCAGGAATTTCTCCATCTCCTCTATCCCTTTACCATAGTTTTTAGATACCACTGTTGACTTCACAACAGACTTCACATGCTCCATGACCTTGTCCTGTTCTTTAGAACTGTGCCAATGGTTGAACGATTCATGTTATAAGAGCAACGCCTACCATCTTTTTGCCTCAGTCTGATCTCTCAATTATTTTCACTTTTGTTTCCAAGATTATTGTTTTGTGCTTCCTAGCAGGGCCCTCCACATCACCACTGCTTTTGCCCTTGCTTCCAGACATCCTGACCTCTGATTGAGTACGGTGCTACTGTGCACTATCACATTGTACAGTAAGCACACAGCAGCACAACTGTGTTAATGGCCAGCAGACATGTGAGCTACTTCCATGATTTGTTCACATCTATCAATGTAATGTGAGGTCCATTCATATCTGTCAACATCGCAACTCAAATATTCATAAGAAACTTCCTGTATTTCCTTCCCGTATCCCGGCTTTAAAATGGTAGGAGGCTTTAGTCCAGAGCTCCCACGCAGCGAGATTCTCTCCTGCTTTTTAGAGCTACCCAGCATCTGGCTGGTCCTCACCCAGTGCTGCCTTAAGGGGAAAAATGGACCACCACCTGGAGTCCACACTGTTCTTTCCCTTTTCCTCTGTCTGCATGACTGCAGTAGGTGCACAAAGCATTAACCATTGCTTTCAGTTTGGTTCATAGTCCTCTCTGACCATTGTGGCACCTGGCAGCTTGACAATATGGAATTAAGTTTGAATGAGTGCTGAGAAAGGTGTGGAAATAAGGAAGATAGTTGCATATATTCTTTATATATCTTTGCATTATTGGACTAACACAGAGTATGTGTTCTGTTTACCAATTCAAAAAGGAATTTCTACACCCAGATTTGACAGTATATTTCCCAGAATCTTTCTAAATGCAGAATCACCTTTGCAATACTACCAATCTTTACAAATCCTGGCATCCCAAGCACCAGTCTACAAGTTCCACCCACTGGCCCACTCGCCTCTGCGAAGTCACTCTCAGAGCGCAGAACCACTGAAAAAGAATTTGGATCAAGAGCCATTAGATACCAGTGAACAAATTCTGTTATAAAACCATAAACTGGCTAACCTTACAAATGCAGTCCTTTTCTCTATTACCTAGTTTTAAGAGGAGTCACAAAAGTAGGTTCAGAACTGCCAGTGGTGCTCAAAACCTACAACACCAGCACTCGGGAGGCTGAGGTAGGTGGAGCATTGTGAGATCGAGCCCAGCATGGGTGCAAGGCCGGCCTAATCTACATAGTGTGACCCTGTCTCAAAATACTAGGGTTGGGAGTTCTGCTCAGTTGCTTAAACACCTGCCCAGCAGGCGCGAGGTTGTGAGTTCAATCCCCGGTGCCATGAAAAAAACAAAAAACAAAAAACAAAACAAAAAACTTAAAATACATAAAAAAGGTTTGAGAGATTAACCGAGTGACTGAGAACTCATCAGCTCCTGTTGATAGTCAGCCCTCACCAATTTTATATAGGTGCAATCCACCCCTGGCCTTGGCATCCTGGGCTACTCTGACATAAACACTCCTCTGGGGACCTAAAGACTGATTTTAAACTGTGCCCATAGGAACCGCCAGTTACCTACCCATGTGCAATTTATTCAGTGGCTGTGGTGGATCGACAACTGGTGGTCAACTTGTAATACCAGTCGAACTAAATCAGTGCGGTGCTGGGGGTGGATGGCCCACCTGAGGATTGCTGCCAACATAAAAAGGAGAATTGGAGCAGAAGCAGTAGTGCCGTTGGTTCTCCTGGGCGTTGTTGGTTCCCCTGGAGGAGCTTGTTGAGCTTTTGTCCTGATATGTACTTGGCTGTTCCCATCATCGGAGGAGCTTGGGATGTTATTGCCACTGACAATGGCTGTGGTTCACTTTTGGGGAGCTCTGGTCCTTCCTTTGAGCACTGCTTTCTGGTTCTGGAGGAGTGTGCTGTTCAATCTCCAGGAGAAGCTTATTACACTAGCTTCCTGATATGAGCTCTGCTGTTTTCATTGTTGCAGGAGTTCAGGACCTTGTTGTTGCTGAAGATGGCTGTGGAAATTTTCAGGGTAGCTCTAGTCCTTACTTTGAGTGTTCTTACCTGGTTCCAGTGCAAATCCTTCAGCTTATGGGCACAGACTTTCTAGCTTCCATCGCTGATCGCTGGGCCTTCCTAGTACAGATCCGTGAACAGACTTGCCTAAGACATTGCTGTGGGCTCTTGGCTTTCAGTTGGACACATAGGGGCATTGTTATGGGCTCTAGGTCTTCAGCTGGACTCATGCAGGACATTGCTGTGGGATCCAGGCCCTCAGCTGGATTCTTTTGAGTCTTCGTGTATGGAGAGATTTCCTGCACTTCTTTGTGTTTAACTCTTTGGGTGACTACTATAAAATAATTTCATAAATTATGTGTCCTGCGTTAAACTGTTTTTCCTTGCAAACCTTGACTACAACAGTGTCCACAGGGAAGCTTACAACTTTTTAAATTAGTGATCCTGACAAAGCAAAAACAAAGCAATGCCCCTACCCTAACTCAGGTACTGTATCCATTGTCTGTGGACTTCTGCCACCATGCAACTTCCAGAGTTTAAGACCTGGAGAGAATCCCAGGAAGCAGGAGGCGGTAGTAGGATGGGGGAAACACTTCCCCCTCCAAGAACACTACTGAGTGTGTATGTTGTAGGAAGTGTCCTTGCTGGGAAGTGAACGGCCAATTATAGGATGTGATCAAAATATACAGTAAATATTCAAATTTTAAAAAATCATTACAGTAAAAGACACAATACCATTTATCTCCTCAAAACATTCCTGTTTGCTTTGAAACACTTTCTCCAACACTCTTGTTACTTTCTGAAGCGGTTCTGAAAGTCCTCTTTCCTGAGTGTCTTTACACGTGTGATCAAAAATGCAGTGAAAGCTGCTGTCAAATGACTGCCACCCAACAAAAAGGCAGACTTGTAAAAACATTACAGTGTGTCCTCAACTACCTTATTCACTGGATTTGGCAGCATGCACTCTCTGGATCTTCTGTGAAGTCAAAATGCTCATGAAAGATAAAAGTTTTGAATGGGTTTAGGCCACTGAGGAGGCGTAACAGTGCAACTAAAGACACTCACAGAAGAAAACTTACAGAAACTGTTCAGAAAGTGGCCAGAATGATGACATAAGCATGTCTGAAGCAAGGGGTTGGCTATAAGGGAGATCAAGAGCAAAGCATACAATTTTAAATTCACTGTAATATAATTTGACCACACCACATACACTTCGTATTTCTTGGAAGACATTCCCTTTGTTCCAAGGCAAGCAAAAAGCCACACGCAGTTAGCTCTCCATATTTATGGGTTTTGCATGTACAGATTTTAGCAACTATGGATAGAAAATACTTGGCGTGGAAAAGGTGTGTTTGTATTGGACATACACAAGCTTTTTTTTTTCCCTTGTCATTATTTCTCAAACAATATAGTACAATATAACAGCAGTTTCCATAGAACTTATACTACACTTGGTATAATAAGTAATGTAGAGGTGATATATACTATATGGGAGAATATGCATAAATTACACACAAATACTTCATGCACATCCTCAGATCTGAGTACCCTTCGAAGGGTGCCCTGGAATCAGTATGGAGGGATGACTGTGTGTGTGTGTGCGCGCGCGCACGTGTGTGTGTGTGAGAGAGAAAACTGTCCTAGAAGAGACAGTCACTCCCAGAAGAGTGTACCAAGACACCCACCCAGGATGCTACTGGTTTTGATAGCAGGACATTTATGTCCCTTCATTTCTAACCTTCACTAAAATGACATGCTATTGCCTCAATGTACTTCAGAGCTCCTGTGCCATTAGGTACGGTTATAAAGAAACATTCTGATTCAAGGAAAGGAGTAATAAATTCAGTGTTAAGAGGAAGATGAAGTTTGGAGCATCAAGTAGGGCACACGCAGAAGCCCTCTGTCAGGAATTCTGCCTGCAACTTTTAGGAGACCTGCAAACCCCGGCAGAGCAGAGTATTTCACCTTCCAGCTATTCTGCTCTTCAAGGTAAAAGTATCTGCCCGAAATCTAAAAAAAAAATCCTCAAAGTTATACTCAAGTGATTTTGCAAACAGGTGCAGTGTAAAAATGGTCCAGGGACAATTAATAAGCATACTGCTTTTCAGCATCAAAAGAAGGCTGTGTCTAAGACAGAGACAGAGACAGTGAGAGGCACAAAGAGAGAGAGAGAGAGAGAGAGAAGAAGGGAGAGGGAGAGGGACAGAGAGAGAGAGAGAGAGAGAGAGAGAGAGAGAGAGAGAGAAGCTCAAAAATAAATGTAGGATTTCTCTGTAGAGAAGAAATGGAAAGGAAATCCAAATGGCCCAGCTGCTGGATCCAAGAAACAGATGATAGCGTACAGAAGTCCAGTTGCCATGTACAAAAGGTATTAAGAGTCCCATAAGCCAGACAAATGACAGGGACCTAAAGTCAGAACTCAAACCCAGTGACTTCACTTTATTAAACCACAGGTTCCTCTATGTGTAGCACATGGATGTGTTGGACAGTAAAGCAAACAATCTAACGCCAGGGTCTGAAAGAGTGCTGGAAGGGCAGAACCTTACTGCCATCTCTAACTGCTAAGCAATCAGCCAGCCCCGCGGCAGGGAACCCACCCACATGTGTAGTTAAATGTGTGTGATTACAGGACACAGAAAGATGCTAGAGAAAGGTTCTACAGTATGTTCCTTTTGGTCTGTAAGTTCTCCCAGTTTACCTCGGAAGTTATAACACATTAAAGGGCAAAGAATTAAATGACAGACTGTAGGGGAGGGCTAATTAGCAAGCCCTTTTCCAGCTCAGAAAATTCATAGCTTTGGAGGAAATGCATGCACATTTGAGTAATTGATGGTAGTGAGGTCACACACTGTGGTGGAAAGATGCTGGCCTGGGAATCAGAAGTCTAGGTACTTGCTTCACCTGGGGCTGGAGCTTTTAACTCTGAGCCTTGGTGCCTTCACCTATTAAGAAAAGGTGAAGTTCAGGGGACGTAGCTAAGGGGTAGCATATTTGCATAAGGCCCCAAGTTTGAGCCCAAACACTGTAAAAAACAATCAAACAAACCAACCCACCCGCCCAGGTAGAATCAGATAATTTGTAGCTACTTTTCAGGTCTGAATGGAAATGCTTCTGAAAATAAGTTTGACACACATGTGGGGTGGGGGGAAATTCCTAAAACGACAATAATTACTACTTTTTCTTCTGGGGGAGAAGTAATCAACACAATTTAGATTGAAATAAGTATAAGCCAAATTCAGAAGCACCAGCCTTGAAGAAATCAGAAATCTCTTAAATCAGAAAGGACAAGGAAACCATTATTGAGCAAGGCCCCCAATGTAATTTCGCTGTTGTCACCAGTCCCCTTGGAATGCAGAGTTGCAGACAAAAGGCATCTTTGACACCGTTAAGAGTATTCATGGGATGCCCTGATTCCATTACACACTTCTTCAGCTGAAAGTGATTCGAAACGCAACATTAAACTGCACATTTCCAGAATGGAGGAGAAAATCTGCTACAAGGTGACAAAGAGAAACCATTTGGAAAACCCTTTTTGACAGTGTATATCAATTCCAAGGTATGGGGGTGAGGGGGAGGCAGCCATTCTGTCCAGACGCATTGGACCTTGTGGACCTCTTTCAGATGCGACAGAAGAGCGCGTCTCCTTCAAAAGTATTAGCGATGTGTTGCTGAGAAAGAAAGCAGGGCAGCTGACAGGAGAAGCTGGTTACTACCGCCAGAGGACAGCCAGGCTGTAGATGCTAATTAGAGGTGTCAAAAAATAGCTAAAGGGAAAAAATAATCCCATGAGCTGGGTGAATGAGTTTGGGTGTGTTTCTAGTCACTCTGTTTTCAGAATGGATATTAAAGAAGTTTGAAAATATGACAATTTGTTTAACAAGACCTCAAATACATAATTAAGCTCTCTAGCAAAAATACAAAAAAAAAATGTGAGGGGGTGGTGCTGGGTGGAATTTAGGTGTTTAAGGAGTAGAGAAAATGAGTGAAGCTGTGTAGAACAGTGCTTATCTATGATCATAGCATTCTGGGAGGCAAGAGGATCATAAGCTTGAGTCCAGCCTGAGTCACTCAGCAACTTAGTGAGAACCTGTCACAAAAAAATATAAAAAAGACCTAGGGATGTATCTCAGCACAAAGGTGTTTGGTTCAACCTCCAGTACCAGGCACACACCCACCCATTCATAAATCAATAACTGAGCCAAATGTTCCTTACTTTCCTCACAGGCAGCCCAGTCTCTATTCATACTGCCCAGAATAATTTCTCAATGTCACAATTCAGCCACTTTCTGCAAACATCTTGCTATCCCAGCAACATGCAAACCCACTGCACCAGCACAAAATTTTCCATATTAGGTAAAAACTTCGTGGCCATTAAAGGAAAGTTTTCAAGGTGTTCATAATTTCTGGAAAGAAAAAACAAATTATTAAATTAATGGTTTCTGGTTTCTACAGTGTAACTCAACTACCATAAGAATTACACCTTCATATGTACAACTCATTGATTTTTTATGTATTCACATGGTTATGCAACCATCATCATTACCTAATTCAAGGACATTTTTATCATCTCAAAAAGAACTCCTTATCCCTTTACCCATTAGAAGTCACTCCTCAGTTCCCCTCCTTATAGCCTTGGAAACCACTAATCTACTCTGTCTACATATACTAATATGTTCTGGACATTGAATATAAACGGAATCATGATAAGTGTCTTTTTATTCCCAGCTGCATTCACTAAGCATATGCTTTCAAGATGCACCCATATAATAGTGTATATTGATTTTCATTTCCTTTAGGGATGAGTAATATTCCCTTGTATGAATATGTCATATTTTGCCTATCCATTTTTAGTTGATATTGATAGACACAGGTTATTTATTTTTTTCTATTATGAATGATGCTGTTAAGGATATATGAGTGTAAGTTTCCGTGTGGCCATATTTTCAATTCTCTTGGGTATACATGTAAATGTAAACTGCTGAGTCTTATGGTAACCCTATGGTTGTGGTGTTTTGTTGTTGTTATCATTTGGCTTTTTGTGGCACTGGGACCTGAACCCAGGGCCATGATCATGCTAAGCAAGGTCTCTACTACCAAGGTAGATCCCCAGTCCAGTAATTTAGCATTTTGGGGAACTTCCAACTGGTTTTCCAAAGGGGCTCTAACCCTTTTGCATTCCCATTTGCTGTGTTTTAAAGTTTCCTCTTAAAGGACTATAGAATTCAACCTAAATTTATTTTTGAAAATCCCAGTAATTTCTTATTTGACATGGAAAGTTTTTTTGCCTGTATGCTTAGATTTCAATGTATACATTGAACACTTAATGCTTCATTCTCCATTTGTGTCGGAGGGTAATATTCTGCTTTTTTCAAGTACAGGGTCAACATCTAAAATCCACAGCACTACACACAGTTCTCCAGTACAAACATGTACAGCCACTCCCCAGCTCTCAAAGCAAGCACAGTTTTCTCCTCATGGCAAATTGTCAGGCTAAGTGAGGGTGCTAAAGGCATTTATTTTTCACTCTATTGCAATCATTCATGGAGGTGGATGATCCTCTTTTTTTTTTTTTTTAAATATCTGATGATTACAATAGCTCACCGTGTGCCAGGACAGGTAGGACATGCAGAGTCTGGGAAGCAATCTCTTTACTAATACTCTGCATTAGTCACACCCTTGTTAGATTTGTGTCCAATTCTACCTCTTTACTTTAAAAGGGCAATGCAATGGGAGCAACTGAACAAAGCCTCAAAAGAAGAAATAAAAACAATTCAAGGAGTAGAAAATAGATGCTCTGAAGGTGTTAAAGCAATTGTGGCATTTCCGCCTGAAGGAAAGAATGAGGAGTGATTTGATCACACTCTCCCTCCATGCATCTAAAGTGGTTTTGTACAGAGAATGGCGGGTGACCTATTCTTCATGCTCAGAGGGAAACAAACAAGAGGAAATTCTATTTAAATCACATCAGCATGATTCTATGGTTGGAAATGAGAAAAGAATTTCCTGATCTCCCATTACACATTTGACAGAAGCCCATGGATCTCCATCCCTGGAATTCTTTAAGAGGACATGAAGGAGCTTTGTTCATATTCACCTGCCAAGAATCTTGAGGCGACCTTCACTGCTGTTTCTTTATGGTGTCATAAATTAGGAACTACATCTGCTGCATGAAGGCGAAACTGAATCATGAACAATTAGATCTGGACTATATAATGGATTGACAAAGTTTTGCCATCTGAAAGTAAAAAAGACATTCTCATTGCTATGTGCCCCCGTAGAAAGCAAGCTGAATTCTCTACCTGGTGGGACAGATGGGCTCACATCTGACCCATTGTTAGGTTGCATGGTTAGGTTACTGTAAGTCCTATCTCTGGCTGGCAACAGTTACTATAAGGCTGTCATCCAGCAAACATAAGACATTCAGCTGGGTTTGGGAACTGGCTGGGGTATAGTGGAAAGTAATTAAGACTTAGAGTCCAAAGTCTAGTTCACACCATGAACTAACTATGCTAGGAAAGTGAGTAAGCCACTCTCTGACTCAATTTTCCCGACATTGCAAATGGAAAATACTACTTTCTTCAGAGAATATATGTGCAAAAAGATTTCTTTAAGCATAGCTAATTAGTGATGCTGAATGAATCATGAAAAGAAACTGACATATCCAAAAAGTTAAAGTAGATTACTCAGAAATTTGTTATTTCATATATAATGTTGATTATCCATACCTGGAATCCTAAAGAACTATAAGAAAAAGCATCATAGTTAGCAATTTTTCTTAGGCCTTAAGGATAAAACAGTATGCTGATTTCCACTGTCATTTCCATTCACATGCTGAGATCCTTCCATAAGCTACAGAAAAGGCAGATTTGCAGAATGAAGTAGGGCATTTTTGCTTCTTTGCATCAATGACTTAAAAAAACCCTATTGATATTAATGCTGGAGCATCCTTACCATGTTTCCTAGAATATCTGTAATTTATAATTTTGAGAAAGAGATATATAAAGGTTTCCTATGCCAAGTCCCCCTTTTCTGCTAAAATTCTTCTCAATCCAAATTCACCTGAGGTTCTCACAACTGTCTAAACAAAAATGGGTCTGTACTATGTCTACAGAAAAAGCTAGAAAAAGTCTTAGTGATAAAATACCTAACTTTTTATTTTAATGTGGGAACCAAAGAAAACACCTGGGAATCTGCTGAGGGCAGAGGAGCGCACTGATGATATGAGTGACGGGACAGACGGGAAGGAACAGCCCATGCGGAGGTGAACACACTGCATGCCAAGAAGGTGAAATCAGGGTGTGATGCCAGATGGAAGAGCTGGTGAATACAAACATGGAGGTGGTGCTTAGGGATGAGGTTAGGGCTAGAAAAACCGATTTGGGAACAGTCGTGTCAATGTGGTAGTTAAAAGTATGGAATGGAAACAAGCATTGTAGGGGATTCATATAGAAAAAGGGTGTGTCTTAGTTAGTTTTCTCTCATTACTGAGACAAAATATCTGACACCCAAAGGTAAAGGGTAAAAGGTTTATTTAGCTCACAGTTTGTAGGAGTTTCAGTCCATAACCGCTGGCTTCAAGGCAGGGTAGGCACATGGCAGAGGGGCAAAAGTTCAGGGCAATGGAAGACAGCAAAAGCAATGAGAGGGGCGGGGGAGACAGGACAGAGAGAGAGGGGAGAGGGGGGAAGAGAGGAGAGAGGCTCTCTTTATATTCCTTGTATTATATGCAGGCTACCTGTATTAGGGTGGGTGTAGCACTGTAACCCCTAGACCATGAATCAATCACAAACTAGATTCAGCTACCTCTAAAAAGCCCCCCTGCCCATGGCTGCATGAGCTTTTGGGGGAACATCTAAACACAAACCATAACGGGGAGGATAAAAAAATAGCTGAGAATTAAAATAATATGTTAAGTGAGAACAAAGAAGGATGGGTCTTTTTCCTAATCTATCATCTCCCTTATCTTCCTGATGAACTCTTCTTTCTAGAATAAATCAGTGGATTTGGGTTATAATGTTACCAATGGAACATTATTCTTAGTGACAAAAATCACCAAAAAGATACCTCATTCTCAAAAAAGTTTATGGGACACCTGTTGTCTGACTTTTTAAATTATTTTTTATTTTTACTGGTACATGCTTGAGTACATAGCAATTGTATTCCTCACGGGAAGTTGGTACATGTATACAAGATACTTTTCTTCTTTATTCATCCCCCCCACCCCCCGCCGGGCTATAAGCTTTTAAGATACTAATACATATTGCTGTTCTCTAAAGCCAGGCTCCTGTCCAACAATTACACTTGACCAGGGAGAACCATCTCCTAACATCTCTTCACTTTTCTTCCACATGTGTGTCAGATTCAGAGAAGGATGCATTTGACTAAGCTATAGCTTAGGAATATAGTGAGCTTTCCTCTTGGGAGCCTTCGGTACTTTCAAAATCTTGTGGTATGAAAAACCAGGGATGTTTCCTCTAGGGAACAGGCTTAGAGGGCTGCCTCTCTCTGTGATTCCATTTTCTTCTCTGGGATGCACAAGCACAGGTAAAGGGGGCTGAGAAAGCAAGGTTACCTCTCCCCTTCTCTCCAACTTCCACTTTCTTCCTTCTTGCTCATCTTAAATAATTTTGCCAGACGCAAGGGTTCAGGGCCTATGCCTGCTATCCTGATTTCACTAGTTCTGACTTTGAGTTGGGTGGCTTTCTTGTTTTGACTTTCATTTTACACTTGTATTTGCTGGTCCTCTGAAATGATTTTCCCTCACTGCCTGGACTAGAAAGAAAGAGGCAAATAGGCGTTCTGGTTCTATGCCCTAGACCTGGTTCTAGCCTAAACAGAAGGCTGTGACATGTTCCAGCCAACCTCATGAAGGAACTGCATGGAGATTTAAAGGCTGAAGGTATTACTTATAGGATAATACCTTCTGCCTTACCTCCTGTACATGTATTTCTCTGTTCAACTTCCTAGGATTAGTAGGAAAGATTCAGAATAGACTTGAGAATTAGAGCTCTCAGGACACAGCTATATAGCTTCTTATTCATCCCTTGACCTCTAGAAACTGGTCTGAGTTTGAACAACCACATCTCTGCAGAACCTTGCTGTCCCTGTATAGCTTTCCTAGTGGGAAGGTCCCACATATAAGAATATCTTTGGTGTGTACAGGTGAAAAAAATGTGTTTTGTACATTTGATAACAGTCAGAACACTGTTATGGGGTTAACTGAAGACTTGATTACTTCTGATGGGTAGCTGGCCAAGGATAGAAAGTAATACCATCTTATCAAAAGTGTTCAGCAGGCTAAAGCCCCGAAGAGATTTGTACTTATGAAATATGATGAAGACAACAGAAATGACTTTAGTTTTATTTGAAAAACTGAAGTGTTTGAAGAAAACTAATTGGTTGCTGAGACCAAAGGCATAATGCTAATAGATGATAAAGCAGAACTATTTTATTCTGTTTTCCCTGTCAGACCGGGGGAGTGGGGATAGAGTAAAACTAAGGCTTAAGATAGATGAAAGTAGCACAGAGGAGAACCCTGCTGCAAGGAAAGAGATAAAATCCTCTGACCTCCAGAGATTATGTCTTGGGGCTCTAAAAGTCCTAAAAAATGACACTGTCACAGTGCTATCAGGGATCTGTAGGGAATGACAGGGAAAACTCTAATCATGTGTCCAAAGATTAGAAACAGGCAAATCGTATCCAGCTTCCAACAAGGGGGACAATGGATTACACATATTATGGGAGAAAGACTTTGTACCAGTTTAGAATAAGATTTTAGGGTAGATTATTAAAGCAAGGTTTGTGAGGGCTGTAAGGAAACATGTGGCCACTGGTGGTCTACCTGGGTCTGGTAAGAGAGTAAGTGCCATCATTCCTATCTTGGTCTCCCAATGCCTTACCCTTCACCCAGTTAGAAAAAAATGACACATAGTATTGATGTGAAGTTTTGGAATCAACTAAATTTTCATGATTTTGCTGGGGGGAGCCCTGACAATGGATAGGAACTGGTATAAATAGCACCAAGAAAATTAAATATGGTAGAAAAGTTCACATAACTAAAGAATTTCAGTCCATAAGTCACTCAATTGTGCTTCAGTTCTGCAGCATGGCTGTTGGGAAAGTGAGGGTGAGCGCTAAGCATGCAGGCTTTACAAGGCCAGCTTGGTTCTAAGAGGTGCTATGTGTGAATGCAGAAATCACAAGAACAGGGCCAGGGACCCCATGAGAAGCTCCAACAGCTAAAGAATATCTGAAGAACACCAGGAGTGTTTAAAAATGAGAAAGATGAAAATGGTTACAACAGGTACCTTTGAGGATCGGAAGAGCTTTGATGTGAAAGACGGTCATCACATGTGAGTAGCGGGACTACAATGTCTTCCTCAATCTTGTTAATTTGTATTTTTAAGTTGTACACAAATAATGTGTATTGCTTATATAACATAAAAGCATACTTTTAAACAAATATTTCATGAAATAAACATGCACACCTAAATAAATTCCTGAGGGGAGGGCTGTCCCCAGTAAAAAGGAGGTTCACGCTGGGAAACGCTGAGTTGCAGCTTGGCTGGTGACCAGCTTGAAATGTGGCCATGAGAAGGTGAAAGGCACTTACCAGGCAATATAAAGAAACACAGGAAGGAGGAAGAAGAGACGGGTGGGAAGCTGAAACTAGGAGAAGCTGAATGAACACACCTGGGAAAAAGATGATAGTATCTGGGGTAAAACAGAGGAGCCATCTATGACTTCAGGTGCAGTGGAGAAGGAAAGAGAAACCAAAATTTCTAATGAGGATCCAGTCACCTCTAGTTAAGTTGACTCCAGATGTGACTGTGATGTCAGCAAAGATCTAACCAAAGCCAAAAATAGGCTCTCCAAAGGCTCAAGGAGAAAAATCTCTTCACCACAAGAGTTCACAGGGAATACTCAATGCTGTGAGTGCTTTATCTGGAAAATGAGGGGTGTGTGTGTGTGTGTGTGTGTGTGTGTGTGTGTGAGACAGAGAGAGAGAGAGAGAGAGAGAGAGAGAGAGACAGAGAGGGAGAGAGACAGAGAGCGTGAGGGAGGAAAGGAGGGGAGAGAAAGAGAGACAGAGAAAGCAATTCTGAGGTTGAGACTTTGAGGAGAGACTTGCTGTCATTTTACATGACCACAGGCACACTGGGTTCATGTAACATACCACAAGTGAATAGTCGTTTAACCCCCAAGCTCAGGTAAGGTCAGTTATGAATCTGAATTATTTGTATGCAGACAGTAAAGGACAGAAAAGGAGGAACATCATCAATGAAATTAGCAGTGTGACTTTTGAGAAGATGAAGCATTTCTTGTTTTTGCTGGGTTGACTCATGCGGAAAGTAGAAACTCAGCTTCCATGAAAAAGTAGGAATACCATTTCCACTTCAACACAAAAAAGGATGCAAAATGTTTTTATATGGGCTAGTACATTAAAAAAAAAACCCTCAAAGTATGTATAAGAATATCTTAAGCTCCAGACAACTACCTGCTTAGGGTTTAACATCTCCTTCAGCCTGAAGAATGAAAATAAACCCGCCCTTATGTTTCACAGCCAGGAGGGGAGGAAAAAAAAAAAAATCAATGAAGACATAAATTCATTGAAAGAAAACACACTCTAGTAAATCCACCAGAAATGTGTCATCACAGATACACTGATTTCAAACGTGCCTCTGGGGGCAAGGTTCAACTGCAAGTGTGTTCTTACGATGACATGGACACGGCTGGAGAGGCCCTTCCTACCTAACACCACTCCAGGAAACACTTGGCAGAAGCGGCACTCTTAAGTGCCATGCTTCTTGGTCAGTTTCTATGGATGTCCTCACATTTACATTTTGAATGTGTGGCACTGGTCAACAAGCCACGCACTCCACAGAGAACAAGAGGTTCTTAGAACACAATTATCTCAGTCTCCTTCACAACCAGCTCTCAAAGAAGAAAAGCAGAGCTAAGTTTTCTATCTGCAAACCTTTACAGTGCCAGCCTGGTGCAATTCACAGTGAGGTTCAGAAGGACATGGAGCATCAATACAGACATGGTTGTGATTTGAAACATGATTTGCTGTTTGAAGGCTAAACTGTGGTGCTTAAAACTAAGTGCTTTAAACTACCCCCAGAATCCTATAGTAATGTATCCTAATCACAATCATGTCCTTCAATAACAGATAAAAAAGCTAACACTTCCCCTCAGAATCATGTAGTTGTGAGGTCTGTTTCACAAGAATCAGCAGCTTCATTTGGTTTCCACATGAATTATTCTTGGAAGCCATAAAGTCTTTGAAGGGTATCTATTTTTGCCTCAAAGTCTGGTGGTCTCAAAGTTCACATGAACCTCACAAATGCAAACTATCTGTGTGTGACTCATCTAAGCCTACAGCATTCTCACCAAAGGGAAGTCCCCACATGTGGGGGATTTCTTATGTGTTTATTTGTAGTTAAAATGGTTTTCATTGTCTAAGGAATTGAATGATGTCCTACAGTGCACATTTAGGGAAAAGTAAGGCAAAGCTCAGCTTCTTAACCAAAACAGGGTTTGCTGTACCTTAGTGGTAAGACATATGCTTTACCAAAGCTCCACACCTACCTTTTTGCCTTTACGATTGCTATCACCTCACTTCCCACACTGACTACATTTTTATTTAAAAAGTTTTCAACTGTGGGGAAGAAAAATGTGCCAAGGACAGGTCTCACACAGTCAGGAAATACTGGACAGCTAATGGGACTTCTCTTCTCCTCGAAATGTTGTAGTGATGTGGCCACTTGCTAGAAAGTTTTTAAAAATTACTTTCTCTGTAAAAGGGGATGAAATGACCAAATGAGAAAAATTAGTTCTGAAGGCTAAACAGAGCCCCAGGTTGAAGATAATGTTTCAATCACATACTCGTCACACTCTGCTCTACAAATATCTTAAGTCCTTTAGTTATGGTACTCTGTCCCTATTTACTTGTTCAGAGACAGTGCAGACGCCTGTGGATATAAGATTTTCAAGTCAGAAAAGACTAGAAATAATACAAAAAGGAGAATAAAGTCTGTTCTATGCTGGCTTACTGATAGTAGCAAGAAGTAACAGCCAACAACGTAAGAGTTTGTGGAAAAACTAACTGAAGAGCCACAGTCTCAAAGAAGACTGCAGCCAACAACAAATGCCCTAAAGAAAAGTTCTAGGGATGCTGCAATTATGGAAGGGAAAGGGGATAGAAGTTTGTCCCTTGGCTTGGAACTACTAAGAAACGTTGAACTATTTTCCATATACTCTGCATTTAAGGACCATTATGACTTATATCTGGGAGCTCCCCCAAAGTCTTATGTGCTCACAGATTGGGTTTTGGGGGGTTAATGGGAACATGTGGATATGACACTTAACAGTGGATTAGTCCACTGGTGAGTTTAGAGCTAAATGTGATTTGGAAGTTGAACCCCGGTTGGAGAGGGTGGGTCACTTGGGGTGAGGCCCGGCAGGGTGTACCTCCCTCCCTCCTCCCTTGATCTCTCTCTCTGCTCTCTGTCTGCCATACAATAAACTATCCTCCTATGCCATGCCCCTCTGCCAAGTCACTCTGCCTTGGAACCAGCTGACTGTGGACTGAAATTTCTACAAACTGTGAGCCAAAATAAACCTTTTCTCTTTTAAGCTGTAGGTATTGGGTATTATATCCCAGTGGTGACAAAGTAATTGAGACAAACAAGAAGAGAAAAAGTAGTTCTAAAATATTATATTGTATAAAGTTTCTTGGGAAAAAATTATGTATGAAAAAAGCTTGGGACAATCTACTCCAAACTGTTAATAGTGGTTGGGGAGAGGATGAGATTACAGCTAATTTTTCTTTTCCTTTTTCCTTTTTGGCCTATTTTTATGTTCTTCAAGAAACATGAGGTGTATGTGCATGCATAAAAAAATGTGTAAGCTAATTACAATGGATTAAAAACATTCCTACACCCCAAATTGAGTTTTTATGCTAAAATTGGTCGAACTTTTGTATAGGGTACAGATCTCTGTACATGTAACCACAAAACACCAAGTAGAAATATGCCTGTCTAGTACGTCTTATTTCCCCTGGCAGGGTACTGACAACCCCATAAAAATCATTTACAAGAGTGTCCTGTGAGAATAACAGATAGATTACTGCATAGGCCATAACCCTCTCAAACATGACCCATCCTAACTTTAGCTGTTTTAGTTACTTTTCTCATTGCTGAAACCAAATACCTGACACCCAAGGTTAAAGGGGGAAAGGTTTATTTGACTCATGGTTTATAGAAGTTTCAGTCCATAATCAGTTGGCTCCAAGGCAGGGTGGCTTGGCAGAGGGGCATCACAGAGGAGAAGCACTTTGTTGCAGGCGGAAGACAGCAAAAACAAGCAAGCGACAAGACATAACCATAGCTCTTTCTGTCCCTTATATCATAGTGCCTTTAATCCTAGCATTGTACCATAAATCAATCCCTACACATTCTAGATCCAGCCATCTCTGAAAAAGCCCCACCCATGACCACATGAAGCTTTGGGGGTCATCTAAACAAAAGTCATAACATTCTGCCCCTGACCTCCCCTCCAAAGACTCACGTACATCTCTTTATGTAAAAGACAGTAATATTGTTAAAGCCCTAACAATTTCACCATTGCCAAAAAGTCCAAGCTCAAAGTCTCCTCTGATATTTAAAGCAAACACTAAGCTGAAAGCCCCTGTACAAATGAAAAGAAAGTTAAATACTTCCAACATGGCACAAAATAGACATTTCCATTCCAAAAGGTACAAAGAGGGGGACAGAAAGGAATGAGAACAAAGCAAGTCTAAATACAGCAAGGCAAACATTTAGTCCTGTAGTTTCATATCCAGGATCTGTGGCAAACTGTGGGAGGTTGTGAACTTCAAAGGGTTTTGGTAGCCCTGCTCCTATGGCACTTGGTGGTTATAGTTCCCAAGGCTTCTCTCTTTGGCTGACTCTGCTCCCTCTGCAGTTTTCCTCAGACAATCAACACTCCTGGCTTCTCTAAAATTCTCCTTTGGTTTCAAACTCACAGTTTTACACACTGCCTTCTAAGGAGCACACTGCCTGGCCTCCAGGCCTTCTTCTGAAATCTAGGTGGAAGCTTCCTTGACCCCACATGGATGATGCCACGGTCTGCTGCCAGCTGCAGCAGTAGCCAGGCTTCCTTCTCTACTGACTGTAGAGGTCAGCTGTCTGGACCGCTGAGCACTCTGAACCCAATCCCAAGGAAAAAACTCTAGGCTGCCACCATTCTGGAACATGGTGTTCTTGGAGCTTTCTTCTCGAAGTAAATTCTTTCATCTTTGCAAGTTTGAGTCTACAAAGGCTGGAGTCCTGCTGTTTTACGTAATGTCCTCAGGCTTTCTATTTTATTATCCTGTTTCTTCTCAGCAATCAAGATCTCCTCTGCTCTACCTTTGCAGTCCATAGCTTTATTGGTGCTTTCTTTCTGGCAACACTGACGTTTACACCAACATTTTAAACCATTCTTTTTTTTTTTTCCATTTTAAACCATTCTGCAGGCTCTTTGTTCTTGATTCTCAACATAAATCTGGCTAAAAGAACCCAACAGCAGCCACACCATGGCCTCAACATTAGATTGCCTTGAAATTTCTTTTGCAAGATTAATTAGTCCACCACACTTAATCTCACTCTGAGGCAAAGTTTCTGGACATGAGCAAAATTCACACAAACTTTCTACAAGGAATAACACACATGTTTTGGAGTCCAATAGCCAATGCAGTTCTTTTTCCCAACAGAAATCTCCTGAACCTGGTCCTTACTGGAAGCATTTCTGTTGGCATTCTGGTCTTCTGAGTTCTGACCAGAATCTCCCATCAAGGAAAGCCTCAGGCATTCCAGGGCTGCTTTAACAACCCACGCCTCTGAACTTTTCCAAACTCTTCCCACAAGCCAGTCTCAAGGCTCCTGAACTACATGATCACGTAACAGTCACAGCAACAGCTTAATTTCATCTTGATTTCTCAAATTGTTGTGCTTCCTGGAACAAGTCTCTTCCCTCCTTCTCCCTGGAACTAAGACTGCTAAGCAAGCAGAGAACAAGGCTGTAAGAACAAGCAGCAAAAATTTTGCAAGTAGATCACTACAGATAATGGTGAGTGGTATCATTTCCACTTTCACCCTTTGATTCCTTGACCTGTGAATCCTGGTTATGGGAGACACAGTACCATATAGTGAATGCTGATTCAAAGTATGTACAACCTTTTAAAGAACCTTTCCCAGATGCCCATGGTTCTGTTATATTGCCTTCTGTTTCCCAGCATGCACCTATGTCCTCGTGGGGTGTACCATATGATCAGCTGTTAGAGGAAGGGAAAGCTAGAGCCTGGTTTACAGGTGATTCTGCATGTTACGCAGGCACCATCTGCAAGTGGACCACTGTAGCATTACAGTCTCTTCCCAGTGAAGGGAAATCTTCAGAGTGGGCAGAACATTGGGCAGTGCACATGGTACACTTTTCCTGGGAGAACTGGATAGATATGTGACTTATCATGATTCATGGGCTATAGTCTGGCCAGAGGGTCAGGAACCTAGAAGGAACATGACCAGAAAATTGGTGACAAAGATATTTGGGGAAGAGGTATGTGGATAGACCTCTCCATAGGCACGAAGGATGTAAAAATTTTTGTGTTCCATGTTAAAGCTCACCAAAAAGTGACCTAAGTAGAAGACAATTTTAACAATTAAGAGGATAAGATGATCTGTTCTGTGGTAATGGTCAATCTCTTTCTTCAGTCACCTCTGTCATTGCCCAGTGGGCTCATAAACAGAGTGGCTATGGTGGCAGAGATGGAGGTTATACATGGTCTCAGCAACATGGACCCCCCCACCCCACCAAGGTTGATCTGGCTATAGCTGCTGCTAAATGCCCACCATGCTAGCAGCAGAGAGCAACACTGAGTCCCCAATATGTCACCATGCCCTGGGGTGATCAGCCTGTGACTTGCTGGCATGTTGATCATATTGGACCATTTTTATCATGGACCTGGCTTTGTCCTTAATGGCACAGATATTTATTCTGTATATGGATTTGCCTTGCCTGCACATAATGCTTCTGCCAAAATTACCATCTGTGGACTCACAGAATGCCTTATTCACCACAGTGGATTTCCACACAGCCTTTCCTCGGACCAAGGAACACATTTTATGGCCAAAGAAGTAAGGCAATGGGTTCATACTCTGGGAATTCACTACTTGCATCATGTTCCTCACCTTCCAGAAGTGGTTGGAGTGATAAAAAGGTGGAATGGTCTTTTGAAGACCCAGTTACAGACAGCACCAGCTAGGTGGCAATAGCTTGCAGGCCTGGGGCAAGGTTCTTCAAAAGGCTATATATGCTTTGAATCAGCATCCACTATATGGTACTGTGTTCCCCAAAGTCAGGATTCACGGACCCAGGAATCAAGGGGTGGAAGTAGAAATGGTACCACTCATCATTACCCCTAGTGATCCACTAGCAAAATATTTGCTTCCTGTTCTCATGACCTTATGCTCTGCTGGCTCAGCAATCTTAGTTCCAGAAAGGAGAAGGCTTGTACCAGCAGAAAGTACAACAATGACGCCATTGAACTGGAAGCTAAAACTTTGCCCTGGTCAGTTTGGTCTCCTAATGCCTCTGATGAAACAAGCTAAAAAGGGAGTTACACTGTTGGCAGGGGTGACTGACCCAGACTATCAAGGTGAAACTGTACTATTACTTCACAATGGAGGAAAGGAAGAAATTATTTGGAGTAAAGAAGATCCTGTAAGGCACCTTTTTGTATTACCATGCCCTGTTATTAAAGTCAATGGGAAACTCCAACAACCTAATTCAAGCAGAATAACAAATGGTCCAGACCTTCAGGAATGAAAGTGTGGTTCACCCCACCAGGTCAAGAACCAAGAGATGCAAAGGGAGGCTGAGGTACTTGCTGAAGGCGAAGAGAATACAAAATGAACAGTAGAATAATGTGGTTTTAAATACCAGCTATGATCTCATGATCAGCTACAGAAACAAGGACTGTACCTGTAATAGTTCTCTTATAATATGATTCCAATGTAATATGTTGGTAGACTTAATATTGGTTCTATTGTTATATCTATGTTATGATGTTTAAAAAATGAAATATTAAGAGTGATCACCACTCAGAGAAAACTTACACTCTATTTTGGGGAGGGAACTGGTGCACTTTTTTTCGTATGTAGGATAGTTATAACATGTTAGGCGTAATTATGAACTTGCTTTGTTTCTGGAGATACAAAGAAATGTGTGGTTGTTCAGTTGATAAGGGGTGGACTGTGATGATTGATTGTGTCAACTTGAGTAAATAATGCCCAATTAAATTGGGTCAGCATAGTTCTGGGCATAGAAGACCAACCCTAGAGAGGACTGTCACCAGAATGGTATAAAAGGAAAATGAAGAAGGAAGGATTCTTTCTTTTTCCTTCGGAGGAGCTCCAGTCTTTGCTTTCACCTTGGATGTCATCTGGCTTTCAGCATAGACTCTTCAGCCTTCTGGTGCAGATCCTTTGGCCTCCTGATGCAGACTCACACAGGATGCTATGCAGAGCTCCAGGCTTTCAAATGGATCCTTCAGGTCCCCAGTGTGCAAACTGACCTTGGGTACTCTTCCACATCCAACTCTGTGGGCTGGCACTGTAAGCCAATCTGTATATTCTTATATATCTTGTATTATGTCTGTTTCTCTAGTAAACACTGACTAATAGCCATTGCAAAGAGCTGCAAAGCTGAGAGACAAAGACTGACCTCTGTACATCAGTGTAAAGTAATGGGCATGCTCTTTGTAGGGGATATGTCTGGTGCTGAGACCCACAGGCAGGCAGAGACCCCTGTACAGGCCAAATCTGTACCCTTCTCTGCAGTGGCCTGGAGTCTTCTGGGGTGCAACAACTTGGAGTCACTGCTCTGTGGGGGGGCAACAACTTGGAGTCACTGTGTTAGAAAATCCAACTATGCCACAAATCTGTCTTTTAACTAATCCTTGCCTGTATGTGGCTTATTATAGGACCCTTCAGAGAGTCTCACACAGGTAGTTGGACAGGTGTGTACCCAGCACTGTGACAGGTCTTGTGGTAGAAACCACATCTGAAGTGCACGTGCCCAGGGAGGTTCAGCATGATGGGGCCAGCAGCAGTGTCAGCTGAGCCAGGTAAACAACAGAGGCCTCAGCAGGCCAGACCTTTCTACATTCCCCTGGGGACTCTGTCACCAAAGAGCTTCTCCATGCTCAGAAAGCCACAAAGCTGGTGAGAAAACTCAGATGCTCACCTTTTATGCAGGCCTAGCCTTTCATTCAATTACAGATGCTCTTGGAGGCTCAGAGCAACATGTGTGACAAAATAAAATAAAAACAGGGCAATACCAGCAGAGATAAGTAAGAACACACTGATGACCCAGAGGGGTGAGGTTGGCATGAAACCCTGGAGACAACTTTGAACTTTGAAGAATCTTTCAGGGTCTGTCCTTCCTATTTTTAAAGGGAAAGGAATTAGTATTTTGCTTGTTTTGTTTTAAAAGTGCCAGTTAAGAAACCTGCATTAGGCCTAATTTGTCTTTAACAACCCAGGAAGGCGATATGCTTACTCTACATATGAGAAATCATCTCTAGTCATTAAGTGATTTGTCTGAAGTCACCAAGCAGGACTGAGAAGCAGGCTTATGTAGGCCCAAATCTATGCCATCTCCCAGATCAAACAAGAGATCCCTTCTATAAATCCATCCGTGGGAATCACTTATACAGCTGTACTAAGAGCGCTGAATGGGTGAAGTCAGGTAGATATGGGTTGAGTGCCAGCTTTTCCACTTGTCACCTGTAACCTTGGGTTGTCTGAATCTCTACAAGACTCAGCATCTTCCTCTATCACACATGGCCACTGAACACACAGCATGCTATGAAGATGAAGTAAGTCAGCACCTGCTCAGGGCTGAGCACTCATCTAGGCTAGGTGAGTGGGCATGTGTGGGAACAGTGTCAGGAGCAGTGGTTTGGATTTCAGGTCATCTGATTTGCATGTAGGGGATTTCTTTTCAGCTGAGACAGTAACTGTTCACCACCCAAGAAAATACAACACAAACTGCCACAGCCCCTTGCCAGTTCTCAGCTGATTCCTTCCCAATGTCTTCTCTCTCAGCAGGTAATTAGAGAGAACCCTTCTCAAATACAGAAAGCTTGAAATCACTAATGTGACTCCAAATTCACCGCAGATCATTAAATATTTACTAGAGGTACACAAGGCAGAGATGTGGTAAATGCCATTTCTGCACAGAAATTCTTGAGGTTAGAAATCTTATCAGCTTGACTGTTTTCATTTCAGATGAAGAAACCAAGATCTGGGGGAGCTCAGCCTTTCTGCCAGGTAGAAGCCCAATTTTCACCTTAGGGTTCTTTCTTTACTATGCTGTGCTTTCTCCTGTTTGGGGTAGATACTTCCCACCTACAAGCCCACTGTTTCTGAATATTTAGGGAAAGCTTGGAGATAATCAGAATCTGGAGACAGGGGACACCCACTGACACATTCCAACATCCTCCCAGAGAGGTCAGGACTCCTGGTTCACACTAGCTGCCATCTTCTCTTTGGCCTGCACTGACTTTCTGCCCCAAGTTGGTGTGGACCACTTTCTCTTCCCTCCTTTGTAAAATCCAACACAGTAGACTCCTTATATGTGGTTTCAGCTACCGATGATTAATCATAGTCCACGAAAGTTAAATGGGAAATTACACACACGCACAAATCTCTTAAATAGCTTTCATTATAGTATATTGATATATGTGATTTTATGTATATTATAATCACTCTATTACTGTAACAAATTTATAAATTAAACTTTATCATAGGTAGATATGTAAAGGAAAACCCAGTACATATAGGGCTCAGTACTATCTGTGGTTTTAGGGATCCACTGGGGGTCCACTGGGGAAGCAGCATTACTTCTGTAATACTAAAAATGTTGAACTCTGGTGAATTTCCATCCAGACAATTACCAGGAACAAAAATAGTAAAATGAGAACAAATGGGAGTGACCCAGAAGAAAAGAGACAGCGCATGCACCCAGAGAGACCACTCACTTTGGAGCCAACATGTTGAGAGGCACTGTCTGGGGACACTGAAGTCCCCTGGCTTATGTCCTACATTGCCGAGAGGGGAAACGTGTGCAGCAAATCTAGGTATGCCCTAAATTAGTGAGTGGAGATGGTGGCCACAAATGCTAGACAGAGCCAAACCACCAATCTGAAGCAAATCTGTCTCAAATGCTGGGTAAGAGCTATACTGAACAAAAACATTCTACGCATATGGAGGCCTCAGCCTCCAAAGCAGCTTGAAATTTTTAACCATAAAAACTGAATTCAAATTAAATCCATATGACTTGAGTACAACAAGAGTCCCAGTAATATCACGCTTTTACTGATCAAATTAAGGACTTCTAAGACCCTTCTTCCTCCCCCTTGTGTTCTTTCTTTTGGCAAACAGTCTTCAAGGACTGATTTGTGCCAGGCACTGTGCTAGGCACTGGAATTGGGCAGGGACAGAGACAGAGTCTCTGCTACATGGTATCCACAACCTCTGGAGGAGCCGTGGTCTACCCATGGAGGTGGAGGAATGCTTTGGTAAGGGAGGTCTGGGGCCAAGAGGACTGGTCGGGCAGCCATGGAGAAAGCTGGGGGACAGTTTGGGGAGAAGCATCTGTTCAGGAGAAGACTGCACAGTGTATGTGAAGAGCTGGACAAAGTCCCACAGGCCTGGTTCAGTGAGGAAGGACAGATGGGCTCGGGGAGACTGGAGAGGTGGGAAGGGGCAAGGCTGGTTAGAGTTCAGGTCAGTTTGGGCTGGGGACATAGCTCAGTCGTAGTGTACTTTCCTAGCATTCACAAGGCCCTGATTTAATCCCCAGCACTACAAGAAGTGAAAAGAAAAAAAAAGTTCAGACAAGTTTAGCAGTCAGCTCTGAAAGGCTCAGAGCAGAGGTATGAACTTTTTCAAAGGTTATTCTTGTTGTATGTGGAAACAGCATTGAGTCAGGATAGAGCTGAGAGGAAAACCACAGCCTTTGTTGGCATTTAGTGAGAGATGTGTCGGTGCCTGACCAGAGGTGGTGTGGTGGAGATTACGAGAAGTGCTGTACTCTAGGTATAATTTGGAGTCAGAATTGACAGTGCTTGTGTCAAGATGATTCCAAGGTGGGGGTGGGAGTGGGGTGGCTATGTTAATTAAATGCCTACAAGAACTGGGGACAGGGGAGGAGGTGTTTCCCTATAATTGGCCACTTCTGTCATCGTCCCTGGACTCAGGGCATCTAATTTCCCAGGCGCCGGTAAAAACCACGGACAAGCCTGCAATGGTATCAACACTGCCATGGTCTTTTCACACAGTGATACTATTCATAGGTGATTTCTTGAAGGGCCTATGTTGAGTTGAGCCTGCTTCTGGAAGAGCTTTGAGGGGATATAAAAATGAGATTTGATTCCTGCCACAAATGAGCTCTGGCCTATTAAGAAGAGAAAGGGAGGGAGGCAGGGAGAGAGAAAAAGAGGGAGAAGGGAAGAGACCCAATTATGCTGTAGTGTGAAAATTAAGCAGTAGCACAAAGAAGGTAGAGCCAGGGTCCCTGGCACAGAGCAGGTATTTGTCTGGGATGGGATGAGATGGAAAAGACAGCAAGTATTTCAAGAAAGAAGTGATGCTTAAGTTGAATCTTCTAGAAGGCATCCCAGGCTGTGCTTGACAGAGGAGGAGGAAGGTGTGTAGCCCAGAAGTGGAAGCATGTTACAAGCACAAGGAGCAGGGTCAGGTTAGTTCTGGGAGATGTCAGCACATGGTCTGGTATTGCCAGTGTTTAGGGTGTGATGGTTAAGAATGACAGAAGGGCCAGGCATGATGGTGCATGCTTGTAATCCTAGCCCTCAGGGAGGCAGAGGTAGGAGGACTACAAGTTTGAGCCCAGCCTAGGCAACCTGGCAAGACGCTGTCTCAAAATAAGGAAATGAAAAAGGGCTGGGATGTAACTCAGTGTCAGGGCCCTGGTTTGAGTCCTCAATAGCGTTGGGAAAAAAAGGAAGGACAGAAGGATGGAAGGTTGGACAGAAGGAAGGAAGGAAGGAAGGAAGGGAGGGAGGAAGGGAAGAAGAAAGGAAGGAAGGACAGAAGGTAAAAGAGGTTAAAGAGTCTGGTGCTGATTCTGGAAATAAGTCACTGAATGTCTTTAAACAGGAAGTGGTACAACCTTGGATTTCAGCAGTCTCAGGGAGTGACCAGGTGGATAGCAGTGAAGGGACAACTTATGTAGGGTAAAAGGTGAGGTTCTAACATGGATTCGGCAAAAGATACAGCTAGTTATGGCAGGAATTTGTGACAGATAAAGGAGAGAGAAAGGGTGTTGGTAAATTATCGTAGGTGTTTTGTTTAAGTACAAAATGGCACCTTAGAACAAAGTTGGGAAAACAGTAAAGGGCACCATTCAGGAAAAGAAAATTACTGTAGCTCTGGACATTTTAAGTGTGTTTTGAAGGGCATCTTATTTATGTATAACATATCTTGTTCGAGAAGGGATTTAAAGGGAGATTACATAAATACATACAGGATAAAATAAAAATAAATATATAGAAAATAAAACTAGAAAGATCAGAAGAAACTAGGAATTAAGATGCAAAACACGTGTGGAAAAGCCTTTACATTTACTAGAAGTGGGTCACAAATGCTTCCTAACAGGCAGCATAGATACAACCAGGACAAGTTGACAGAACTCAAGGTCCAAAATGAGAAAATAACTGCCATTCTGCTCTCAATTTTCTGCCTTTCCTTTTGTCATACTTTAGAAAGAGTAGACTGTGTGATAAAATGAACAAGTTGCTCCATAGGAAGAAATATAGTGGCATAGTGGCACATTTCACACAGGTCTCCCTTACCACCTGCTCTAATGGAGACTCATGTGGCTGGCAAAGTTGGTTAGGCTCTAGGGTTCAAGGGAAGCAGAATGACCAAATCCTAAGGAAGCTAAAGTCCAGGCATGCCCTGTGCCTCACAGAAGGCTCTAGATGTTACACAGAGAGGTGGGATGGTGACATGAGAATGAAGAGATGGTCAGGGGCAGGAGGTCATGGGGCCTGAGGTGGGTGTGAGGGAAGCTAGTTCGGGGTTCTACATCTCAGCAAGATCAGGATGTGCCAGTGCAGGAAGGTGCATGCAATGGCATGGGGCTGGGGTACGGAGAAGCTGGCTGAAACTCTGGGGCAGATGGCATTTCAGGGGCAGGTGTGAGGAGGACCCATGAGTGAAGAAGAAAGAGGATAAAGAGTGGGGAGCAGGAGAGGGAGAGAGGGAGGGAGAAAGGAAGAGGGAGGGAGCAAGAAAGAGAGAGAGACAGAGACAGAGACAGAGACTGAGAGATCCTGAAAGCTAACAGAAAAGATCATTTCAAGGAGATCTGTGTGTGTATTTTTAGCACTTGCCTTTTCTCTTTTTGGAAGTCATGTTTTAGTAAAGGGTAATAGTAAGTGCTATAGCAGATCAGTGGTACCTCAATTCCCAAACTTAATTTTTTCCACGATTCTGCTTGCAAAGTGAATTGGATGAGAACTGAATGAAATTTACCCATAAGGTCAACACTGAACCTAATCATTGAATTTGGTTTGGTTCTCATTCAATTCGGTTTGCCACTAGAATTGTGGGAAGAATTAAGTTCGTGAACTAAGGCACCATTATAAATTTTAAAAATCTCAAGGCTTTAACATAGTAATGTTTATTTCTAAAATATAAAGTCCAACCAGCTGAGGGTGAGGTGGGAGGCTCTCCTCTGTTGAGTGGGAGGGATCAAGACTGGCAGGGGCTCTGCCAACTTTACCATGTGCCACCAAGGCCATCCTGGTTTGTCGATTTGTTGTCTTGTTATTTTCTTGTTGCTGGGACAAAATACCTGACAAGTTAAAGGAGGAAAGGTTTATTTCAGCTCACACTTTGCAGGTTTGTGTTCATAGTCAGCTGGCTCCTAGGCAGGCTGGCATGGCAGAGGAGAAACGGTTCATGGCATGGCAGGGCAAAGACAGCAAGCAAACAAACCTTCTTTTCCCTTTTATCCCACCCAGCTACAAACCTTCTGGGTGGTGCCAAACACACCCAGATTGGGCCTTCCCATTAACCACATCTAGAACTATGCTAACCCAATCAGTGGACCACTTTAGTGATCACACACACTTAATCCAAATACACACACCTTAGATCAAGAAGCCTCCAAAAAACCCCACCTCTAATCACGTAAGGCTTTGCGGGGAACATCTAAATACAAGCCATAAAATTTATCAACTTCTGGTTTACAGAAGGGGCAAATATATCTTTCAAATTACTGTGACAAATTACCATAAACTTCATGCTTAAAACAACACAAATCTGCTGGTAGTTCTGGAACCTAGAAGTCCAAAATCAGCGAGTGGGGTGGGAGGCCCTGGTGCTCTTTCTTGTGTTTTCCTAGCTTCTAGTGCTTGTTGGATCCCTTGGTATTCCTTGACTTGTGTCAGTTTAACTTTGACATCTACCTTCGAATTTAGTTGTTCAGCTTTCTCGTATCTCTTTGTTTCTATATGGCATGGCCTTCGTGTAAAGATACCTGCCACTGGATTCAGTGACTAATCCACTATGGTCTCATTTTGTTCTAGTTTTATTTTTATTAGTACATGTTTTTAGGACATAATGATTATATTCATTTTGGAGAGTTGGTAGATATACATAACACTCAATTCTTTTTACTTCCCCTTCATGACCTTCTCTCCTCTCTCCATCTCTTGGTCTCTTTACCATTTGCAAAAGCTACATTTCCCCTGCTGGCTTCATTTTAACTTACGTTTCAAAGATCTCATTTCCAAAGAAGATCACATTCCCAGGTCTTGGGGGTTGGGACCTAAATATACTTTTTGGGGGGACAGAATTCAAACCATCACGGTGTGTAAGAGGTTTTTGCTTTACTTCTGCCCACCCCTCCCTGGTTGTAACTGAGCTTAACGTCAGAGAAGGCTGGGCAATGAAGCGCTCCATGCCCAAGAGGAGGAGGAAAAAGGGCCAGGGAGCAGTTAGCTAGCTCCGCCATACAGGCAAGGAAGCAGACTGTACTATGGGGAAGTGGCAGGGATAGAATGAGGACTTTCATGAGAGAAATGGAGCCAGGGAGAATCCCGGATGTGAAGGGAAAGAGCAAGACAAGAGAACTCTAGGCATGTACATGTGCAGGTGAAGCAGGGAAGGTGGGAAAAAGAAGCCGATAAAGGGCCAGGGATATAGATCAGTGGCATAAGTTCCTTCCTGGCAAGAGCAAGCGCATGAGTTCAATTCCTGGTATCCCCTCCAGCCCCTCCCCAAAAACAGACAAAGATATGGGGACAGAGATGATGTGCAGAGACAGTTTTTAGTGGAAGTGGGAGCAAGTGCACTATGGAAGAAATCAGTATGTCCCTGAAGCTAAATACAGCAAGGTACAAATTCTGGGAAATACCAAATGATACAGAAGACGGATGGGATTTGTCTGGCTCTTTCAACCTATTACCTGATTTCTCTGAGGCCTACCTTGGGATATATTTATTTTCCACAGCTCATTGTACATTTACACATACCCATGTACATACATAATATACTGATATGTTAGGAAAACCCACAAGTGCAATTTTTCTCTTCCAAGCACTGCTAGACATTCCCAGTGCAATGAGCCTGAGAATTCTTACAGAAATGTTGGCTCAACCAGAAGACTGCCTGCTGGCAATGTAGCAAAACCAGAATTAACACCTGGCAAAATGCAATTACACACCTGCTGCAGAAAGAACAATGGTCCTGAAGAGGGCAGTGCCCAGTGCTTCCTGATGTGGCATTATCACCCCAAGAGGTTTGGGCCATCAGACCCCTCTATTCAGGGCAAGGAGGCTGTCTGTAAAGTTCATGTTGGAAAAGGCAAGAAACACATTTTAGCCTGTTAAGCAGAATCATGAGAGCTGTGACATGCAGAGGTGGCCTGATGCAACAACATGTGTGCAAGCAGTTGGTCCTTAAGGGAAGGGCACCCAGTCACCAACTAAACTTACAATCTAACCTGTTTCAAAGACTGCTCACAAGCTAAATAACTGAATGTGCATTCTAGAAGACTGTATTAAGATCATTTTGTTGGTCTTTTAAGACATTTAATTCAGTGTCTATCAATAAAAGTAATGCAGGTTAAGCATGGTACTGAACAAACAGTGCTGAATAGCAGTTTTTAACCACTCCATGAAAAACTCTAAGGGACTGTCAATGGGGCTAAAAACGCTATGAATGATAATTATTACTATTACAGTAATAAACACTATTGACTATTTACAGTAAGCCAAGGAGTGTGGTTAGCATTTTATATACTTTAAATCATTTAATTGTTCCATTAAACTTCCTTCAGATAAGGTGTCTATTATCCTCATTCCACTGATAAGGAAGGCATAAAGAGGTTGAGTACTTTGTTCAAGGTACTATGTTAAGGTACTTTGTTCAAGGTACAAGAGCACTATGTCAAGTAGCAGAGGCAAGGATTTGAACTGGCTTGCCTCACCCCACCATCCGTGCTGTTAACCACTGTGTTAACTGTGCTCGTATCTGTTTTACATACTTATCTTTGGTTTAAGATTTTGTTTAAATACAGAGTCTGGAAAGTGTATAATACATTCTAGCCATTTTTTGGATGATCTGTTACCAGTGAGAAAGAAACAGTCTAGTTGGGAAGAAGACTATGAGTTTTTGAAATATTGGTGACAATTATGATCTGCCAGCTCAAAATCATAAAAAGCATGACTGACATGACTGAGAGAGGCGAGAGAAACAAAAACATAAACAAAAACCAGCTGTCCAAAAACTGACGCACAAAAAAGAAGAAAAATAGGAGTGAAAAGCAATTGGAGAGATGGAACAACATGAAAACTAACTGCTTAAATTCAAATCTGCAGACAGTCCTGGTGGCCTAGGACAGGGAGAGAGTCCGCACTCCGCAGTTCCAAAGCCCCTTTATTGCTGGGGATGCCGCTGGAAGGAGAAAGCAAATGTTCAAGAGCTGGGGTGCAAGGGCGGTCCAGCACAGAGGGTCACGGTAGGCTCTGGGACTGGCAGCAGGACTGTGGGTTCCTTGTGCAGCTGAGTTCCCCACAGTGGTGACCTTGACTTCACAGCTAAATCTTGGAAGAAAAAAAAAAAAAGGACAAAAAAGAAACCAAAACTTATGTGTTTGTTGAATGCCTGGAGGCTTTTAAAGAGCTTTCCTGAAAAAAAGACTTTCTCAGTGTTACTTAGAGACAAACACTGCGTGCCAAAATGCTAGGTTAAAAAGAAGTCACAAAACTTGAGAGCTGGAGAGAATATTATAGGCTGCCCAGTGTGCCCCAAAGCAACCAAACTATCATGGCAAACTCTGGACACACACATACTCTCACTCACTTGGGCATTCGTACAGGACCCTGTGACATATGCCGACTTGAATTCACAAAGTTGTCCACAGTCAGTTGGATAAGAATACAGTTCTAGGGCCTACTGCTAATATTTGGTAGCAGTATTGGCTATGATGAAGCATATTCCACACTACAGTCCTAAAGCAGCCAAGAACACCATTTGAAAAGTTCATTAATCACAGTTTTACACTGACCCAAAAGTTCATATAGCCCTTTCATTTCTAGCTATCTATATTGTATTAGGAAGCTTATTTTACCTTGAATTATATTTTATCATAAACTGAACCATATTAAAGTTGTAAACTTCACTATTTGTAGGAGTAATAGTAATAATATATTGCTAATCACTATTAATAACTAGGATTAAGTGCTTTCATACAACAGGGGGGTGTTTGCAGAAACATTTCAAATACATCCAATTATCATGATATATTTAATGACTTATAGGAATTATATGTTTTATTTATTTTATTAAAAGTCTCTCCACCTTCCACACTAAAATGTAAGATCCATAAGAGAAAAGGTTTTTATCTTTATTATTAATTGCTCCTAGTTCCCAGAACAGTGCTTGGCACACAGTAGACAAACAAATATTTTTGGAACTGAATTAAGCTCATTATGCCTGTACCTCCTTTGGTACCATTCTCTTCACTTGGTCCATTTCACTCTACTTCTCAACTATAAAAGGACTATTTCTGGTTCAAAGCCTTTGATACTTCACCTGCCAGAAGACTGTCACCCAAGACATCCGCTAGGCTCATGCCTCATTCTGCTGCCAATCCTTATTCAGTCATTTCCCCCTGGGTGAAGCCTTCCTTCCTTGCACCATCTGAAGCTGCACCACCCTGACTTCTAGGTCCCTTGTCCTATTTTCTTTTTAGGAATCATCATCATTAAGCATACCCAACATTTTCCTCACATGTTTTACTGTTTATCATTCTGAACTAGTCTGTAAGGGTAGGGTTTTTGTTCATAGCTACATTCCCCATTCCTATAGCAGTGCCTGGCATGAAGTAAGTACAAATTTGGTGAATGAATAAAGGAATGAATGAACCACGTGCCATACTCTTAGGCAAGTACTCTATCACTGAGTTATACTCCAGCCCAGTGCTCTTGGACTTTATACACAGTATCTCTAACTAACTTGGCAAATAGAAAGCTGAGGTGCTATCTTCAGGGGTGAGGTTTAACAGAACCCATCTCATTTTACTATACCTTGTCCTTACAATACCAGGTCATTTCCTAAGGCTTATCCCTTCCTTCCTCCACTCTTGCTACTAACAGGTATACAAAATTTGGTCCTGGAGTTTGTTGTGCTGCTCATACAAGTAAGGACAAAGTTGATGGTTCCATGCCATGTTGTCCAGTTAACTTTCCAGAGCAAACTAATCATCTGCTAAGCACACACTACATACTAGTAAGGACAGTTCAGTGAATATTAACACCTTGCCATTAAAAAAGAAAGTCATTCATGTACCATTTCATGCTGATGCTTTCTGTATTTGCCAGCTTTTCCACTGCTGGGTAAAATACCTGACACCCACAACTTAATGGAGAGGATTACAGTTTCAAGGGATTCAGTCCATGTTAAACTGGCTCCAAGGCAGGAACAAGACAGGCAGGAATGGTATGGTAGAGTAATGTTTAGTTTATGATGGTCCAGAAGCAGAGTAGAAGAACAATGCCAGAGAAGAAGGTGCCAGGGACCAGGTATAGATCCCAAAGTTATACCTCCATGACCTACTATGATATTCCTAGAAGAACGCTTTGCTAATTTTCCCTGGATTGCTCCAAAGCCAATTAAGTTGACTATCTTAACTGTCACATTCTACTCCTTAATAATTTAGCACCCAAGTACATCTCCTTAAACATGCTCTCCAAATAAACACAAGGTCATAATTCTGCCTAAATTATGTAACTATCTCACAAATAACTGAAAACATATCAAAACCCTCCTTAAGTATTCTCAGCACCTTGCTTCTCAGTCTTTTGGCTAAGATCAAGTGAAGTAGCCCAGCACTGTCCAAAAATCTAAATCAAAGTCTCCTCTGAGACTCAAGGCAAACACTTAGCTGTGGAGCCAGTGTAAAATCCAAAAACCAAATTACATATTCCTCAGAAACAATGCCACAAGGTAAACATTCTCATTCTGAAAGGGAGGACGACAAGAATATGAAAGAATAGGACCAAAATAAGACTGAAACCCAAAAGTGCAAACATGAAATTCAGGAGCTCTGTATCTGGTATCTGTGAGTTCTAAGGGCTGATTCTGCTGGTTGCAGCCCACAATGACTCTCTCTTTGGCTGGTTCTGCTCATTGCCTGAAGCTTCGCCTGGCAGATGCCTCATATTTCTGGCATCTACAACTTCCCAGAGTCACCACTGCTCCTTCCAGTTTATACCAATAGCTTCACAGATACCCTCTCCCCACCTGAGAGGCACAATGTCTGGCTTTTCATGCCTTCCTCTGAAATCTGTGTGGAAGACCCTACACCCTAGCATTTCATGTGCTGGTAAAACTAGCATTAGGTGAATGATGCCAAGGTTACTGCAAGCAGTAGCCAGACCCCTCTGGACCAGGGCTATATAACCTCCAAGTACCTAGATAGCTGACCACAGTGAAATGAGTTCTGGGCATCTAATCCTCTAGGCAGCCGTTCAGTCCTTCTTGATCAGGGGCTCTCTTCCCAAATGAATGGTTTACATTTTTGTAATCTTGAGCCTGCAATTGGTGGGGGGGGGTGTCTTCCTGATTCCTAAAAGAGCTTCAAGACACCGTTCTTCTTGTCTTTGTTCAAAGTAATTGATATATTTTTATGGCACTAATATTTTCAGCAACCATATCTCCTTTTGCCCCAACATTATCAGTGTTTCTTTTTGGGCCAAAATTTGAGTCATTCAAATATTTCAGCTCTGATTTCGGTTCTTGATTTTCATTATACATCTGGCTAAAAGCAGCCAGAAGAACTTGTCACAGCCTGAATATTAGGCTGCCTTGAAATTTCCTCCATCAGATCAGTTGTTCTGCCATCTTTAAATTCAGCCTCACACAAACTTTTAGGACATGGGCAAATTGCAGACATATTCTTTGCCAGAATGTAAATATGGCAAAGGACATTTCTGGGCTCCAGTCCAATTTTACATATAATCTTTGTTCCCAACTAAAACCGCATGAGCCCAGGCTTTATTGTTCACACTACGATCTGCATTCTGGTACTCTAAGCTCCAACCAGAGTCACCTATCAAGTTGTGGTTACAAACTTCCAGGGTTTCTTTAGCCCAATTCTTCCAAAAATTTTGAAATCCTCCCTCAAACCAGTCCCAAAGGACAGAACTACATGGTCAGGTGTAGTCACAGAAACTACCCTATTTCTCTGACAGCCATTTTCTATATTGGTCAGTTTTCCCACTGTGGGACAAGATACTTGATGTTCACAAATTAATAGGTTTAGTAGAAGATAGGTTTAATTTGGTTTATGGCTTCAGAACATTCCGTCTATGGTAAGCTGGCTGCAAGAAACACCTGCTACAAGGGCATGATGGTGCAAAGCCACTTAGTTCATGATGATCAGGAAGTAGAGTATGGAAAAAGCACCAGAGAAAAAGGGGGCAGGGACAGACATAGTACTCAAGGTCATGTCTCCATGGCCCACCCAGACAGAACCAGAAATACACTTTACTGACCCACAGGGTGGCTCCCAAACCAACCAAGTTGACAATATAGTTTATTTGACACAATGGCTGAGGGCTACATTTTACAAAAATAAGTATGGCCCCATCAAATGGGACATTAAATGACAACCATACTTTCAAGTACTATTCATAATCATGATGATACTGTGAAATAATAGAGCAAAGGGGTTTGTCTAATGGACCCTGTTAGAATAGGTTCTGACCTGTGAGGCAATCTATTTGATGCAGTGTATTGGCATTGCTAGTTCCAAGGAGAGAACATAATTACATATGTATTAGAGTTTTTCTCCTTTAACCTAATTCAATCTCAATTTAGTGAAATCCAGTGGTTTAACTGTGTCCTATGCATTTGCCCATGATGCTGCATTATAAATGTATGCTAGCATACCTGCCTGCTTGGGCTGACTGTCAGTGCATAAAGACAGGACTGTGTTGGTCTTATTCACAGTAGTTACCCAGGACACTGCAGCAGATGCCTGACTGATGGCAGGCATGAAATATTGTTGAATCCTGTTCCTACCATGATTATTCAGCTTATATTTTATCTTCATGCAGGGGCTAAAAATAAATGCACAATGAATTGTGAAAATTTACCATAAATAAACTTTACATGGATTGAGACATACTTATAAATGATCCATTCATAGTAGGTATTTCAACTCTATTAAGAAGGATATTAAGAAAGGATAAAATAAAAAACTAAAAACTGTATTTTGAAAGTAGATAAGAAAGTAAACTACTATGCTGCATTGGTACATCATTTAAAAATCTCTACAACATAACTATGACAATTCAAGGATTAAAAGCTGTTAAAGCATCATTAGAGTCATACCCTACCTAGTTAACATAATCTTCTTTAGTACGAATCTGTACTGTTTTCTGTGATGAACTTTTTAAAGACAAATATTTGGTATGCTGTTTATTTGGAGGCTTTTTCATTATTTACATGTTTTTTTTCCAAGATGAAAGTGGATCAATGCAAGTCAACTCCACATTCTTTGACAGTTTGAAGCAGAACTTACTACATCTTTTCTAAAACTAACGGCAAAATTAAAGTAACAAAAGAGATAACTGGCATTTGGGCTTTAGAAATGATAGTGATGGTACAGTTGTACATTCATCAGAACAACAGGAACACATGTTTCAAAAACAGATAAAGGTACTGTTAATGAATAATTGAATCCCATATGAATTCTCTTCATAATGCCCACTGGTGACCCAAACTGAAAAGTCACCACGGCCCTGACCTATGCTAAGAGCTTGCTGTATGTCTGTTCACCTAATCCTCACTTGAAAAAAAGGCACTGTCATCACCTCCATTTTATAACTGAGAAGGTACCAAAAACTAAAGACATAAGATTAGCCCAGGGTCCCACACAATGAAAAGTGGCACAGCCAGGATTCAACCCAGGTAGTATGAGTCCAGATTCTCTGTACTTTCTGTGACCCTATCTTTCTGCATGGTCACCTTCATCCTGGGCACATGGACAGCAAATTTTATTGTTCTCTTCTCTACCTGACACACACTCAGAGATCTCTTTTTATATAAACCAGAGTTACCTTTTCACACAACTAAAAACACTCTAATTGTTCTGAGCTTTCTCTGTTTCTTTAAAAATGGCTCCAAATCTCACCATGCCTGTTTCTCCTTGGAAGGTTTCTGCTCATTCATACACATTAAATTGTGTCACCTACAGAGGGCCTTCATGAGTTAAATGAGATTAATAATAGTACCCACCCCCCAAAGAGTAGGTATGAGGATTAATGAGGTTATTCATTAAAGCCCTTGAAACTAGAAAGAGTGCTTGAAACAAAGTAAGCCAATTAAAAAACATTAGCTAGGTTTGCCTTGTATCTCAGACACTGTAGCCTATGACTGCACTGGATTCTGGTATCTACCTCACACTATGGACCACACTGAATTTACTGTCTGTTTAAATATATTTTTAAAAATGTAAGCCATTGATAAGCTCTCTCCCCCATGTTGATATATTGTAATCCCAAATAATGAGTATGGTAATCCAAGTACTGAAATCTTTTCTCTAATTTTCCTCACAATCTAAAAAGTTACATTTATAAATCCACTGAGATGTTATTGGAATCCCGGTAAGTTAATTTTAATCTACCACCTCCAATGCAACCCACGGCGAGAGTAAAGAGTCCGAGACATATCCAAGGTTCAGGGCAGCCAAGGGGTCCTGAGTCCAATCCTCGTGAGGACATGTAGACAAAGGCCTTGATCCTAGGCCTCTTCCAAAATTTATTAACTAGTGAAGCAAGGGTGTGGCTTGAGGATGAGTGACAGTGAGGATGGCGAGAACTACGTGAGTAACTTGAGCTGGCTATCAAGGTAGTAAACAAGGTATCTCTACAAAATGTAGATAAAGATATGTAAAGGGCTCAATTTGCACAACCCAATCAAGATAGCAACTAAATTATATTAGGAGGCTGCTGCTTTAGTTTCTGATATATAAACTTTATGTCCTGGAAACTCATAGCCTCTTTCTCGAGGCTCATCCCCACTCGACATTCCCGGAGCTCACAGGCTCTGCCATCCCGCTGTGCTTTATACATTTTACAAAGGTCACTTTGGGAGGAAACAAGACACTGTCTGATGGCTTTAAAGACTACATACCAGTACCTGCTTCTGATATGTAAGCTTTTATGCCCTAGGGACTCATAGCCTCTTTCTTGAGGCTTATACCCAGTTGACATTCCTAGAGCTCACTGGCTCTACCATCCCGCTGTGCCTATATATTTTATAGAGATCACTATGGGAGGCAACAGGACACTGTCAGACGGCTTTAGAGATTACATATATAATGCTTAGAGCCAATTAAAGAGAAAAAAATACCACAGTCAGCTCTATATACATCAACATAAGGAAATAAGTTTTGATATAATCAAAGTTGTAACAACTGTTCTACATTCAAGGGGACCCGCTCAAGTTGTCTCCCACATTGATACATCTTTTTTCTTTTCAACAGGAGCTACACTTCACCTTTACTGTGGTTAAGTATCACCTGGTTAGGCTTAGTTTACCTTCTCGAGCACTGAGATCTTTTAAATCTTGCTAGCTCATCTTGGTTTCACATCGCCTGGAAATTAGATGCTATGGTCCTGAGAATCTTATCTTGATGCAGAATGGAGTGGGCAAAAGGTAGATCCCTGGAATCCTTCCCAAGAAGTTCTCTCCTGACATTAACCCACTGTTCTAACCTATCCCTGCAATTAGAGATAGAAAAGGTCATGAGCCTGACCAACCGCATGCCAACATTTTGAAATGCAAACTACATTGCTACAAACTCCAGGAGACTTCCCAGCTCAGTGGGTTAAGAGAAAAGACAAGGTGTTAAAAACATAACTTTATGTGAAACTGGGGCCACAGGTGTTCTTTCCATTGGTGCACAAAGAGACAAAACTCCACATGGGGTATGTCTATCATTCTAGATAAGGGAAGCATGGCCTAGTGCATGGGCAGTGGGGACCTCAGATCCACTGAGCAGTAGGTGCAGGCTGAGAGGAGCTGGACCACACAAGAATTCTTATACATCTTTCACTTTTCAGATGAACAAGACTCATGTTCTAGATCAGACTGGCAAAAAGGGATTCACAGCCACAGAACAGAGATAGACAAGTCCCTCGGTCTTAGCTGCAGCTTCTTGGAGCAGGACAGGGAACCGGGGCTTTGGTGGCTCTTCTGCATTTATTGCCTGACTGCAGCATAAATGGCTGAGTCTGCCTTATGGTGTTGTGGGGAGACTACAGCCTTTGGGCCAGGAACAGCAGTATTTTCTAAACTGTAAGGATGTACTGGGACCTTCAAGGCTTTCTCTGCCCCAGAGCAGGCTTTGGAAGAGTGATCCTTCAATCTCACCATGCATTATAGTTTTCCAGAGGACTTACTACAACACAGATTTCTGTCTCCTCACACCTCTGTCACTACCTCTAGGTTTCTGATCCAGTAGGTCTGGGACAGAGCCATAGAATTCGCTTTTCTAAATGTCTCCAGGTGCTATTGCTGGCTTAGGGACACTCTTTTAAGAGCTATAAATTTAGAGTCAGGGAGAGGTTTGAAAATATTCATGGGGAGGAAATGCAAAGAGGGGGCCTATAAGTGCTCTCCATGTAGACAGTGAGTGATTTGACAGGAAAGGCAAGAACTGTTTTGAGTCATGAACTGGTCTCTATGTCTGTCTGTGCATATATCTGTGATAATTTGATAACATCATTTTCTTTTTGTGAATCCTTTCTCCAAGATATAGGCAGAGTTAAGGGACTATGTAAAAGATATACTAAAAAGACCAGAGGTGGAGAAGTGTACAGAAAAGGTAGAAACAATGACTTGCACAGTGGAGAATAGTGGTTAATCTTGGTTTCTCTGTATGTTCTTTTTCAAAGAAAATGAGATATGTTAAAGAAAAAGAGAAGTGTATCAAATTTAATGTAGTGAACAGAAGAAAATCAAACATATTTCTGAACTTCGAGGAAGGTTACCATCAAAGAGGCAGCTAACTGGCCTGTGCTGGCAGATCACCCACTTATAAGCAAGAGGAGCTTTGGGGAGGTTCTGTACTGGCCACTGAGGAAATCCATGAACATAAAAAGGAATGAATTGTTCTTTACATTCCCATGGGGTGAAGGCAGTTACATAACGTTTCATTATCCTTTTACATCAGCAAAGGGGAGAAGCCTGAGAGAGAAGACACCACAGATGTGTAATTGGTTTTGAATTTAGAAATGTAAGTCTTGTTTAATACCCAGCTCCTATCCTCAAGAAAATTCAGACTTGCCATAGGAATTCACCTCTGACCTAATATAGAAAGCTTTAACTTAAATGTGGTAATTGTGGAAAACAAAAATGAGCAAAAGAGAAATGAAAGAAATTCATCCTGGCTGGACCCCGAGGCTTCATTTAAACAACTCCTGGAGCTAATTGATGAACACATTTGACCTCCCCACCTTCTCTAGGAGGACTTCAAGCAAATAATAATAATGTGTTCTCAGGAGTCTGTGGGCTCATTTTGAAAAGGACTGTGAGATACTTGCTTACAAATAAATTATAAACACAACAAAACAGAGCCTGACATCTTGGCAGTAATCGTTTATGGAGTAATAGTTCAGAAGATGTTCACGCTGTTTTCAATAGACTCTCATCAAAATGGAAACAACACTTCAAAGAGTCTCAAAATTTTGGAACAGCTGGAGGACACAGCAGATTTTTGAGAGAATACCTTTTCCTACATCATAAATGAATGAGCTGGATCACCCGAAGCTGATTAGCTTGATGACTACAATGCATTTAAAATGGCCTCTAAATGCAGCCATCCACTCACTCACACTCATAAGCCACTTTAGGTGACATCTAAAATACCACTGATTAATAAATAAGGTATGTTGCTATTTTATGTACAAATAAATAGGAAATGTTAATCAGAAATTCTCGCTTAGAGATGTTAAAATGAGAAAAACAAAAGACGCTGTGAGTTCTGGCATGGATGGGAGATCCCGGGGTATGGTACAGACCCTGAGGACAAGAAGCTTTGACGCAGTCCTGGGCTGAGTAGCAGCCTTGCTCCTTAGTACTGGCTGACTGTAGGCAAATCACCTCACCGTACTGTACCTACGAGTGTTTTTTGTAAACTGTATTTATCTGATTATTAACACTGACTCCTTCTCACTACATTAATGACAGAATTAAATACAATCTGCCACAACAGTATGTACTATGTGCTTAGACTTATTAGCTATCTTATTGTTGCCGTTACTGTAATTCCGGCAAAGGTACAATTAAGAATTTAATGAATCTTACATGGTTTTCTGCCATCTGAATGTACTCACCTAGTCTCACTTGCCAAACCTTTAGACATTGTTTGAAATAAATGGTAATGGCTTTGCTTCCTCAGTGCCTTAGTTCTCCAGAAATAAAATTAAATCATTTGTTCAAATGGAGTGACAGCACCTTCTTCCTCAACTGAACACACACAGCCCTACAGAGCTGACAACTCAAACACAATGCATGATAGTTTGCATACTGCTTTGCATGACATTTGCATGCTACTGGTTCATTTTTGCTGGAAGTGAAAATCCGCTCACCATCTGCTTCTTTGCTAGTCCCTAAGATCTCTAGGTGTTGAGTTGGCTGCCTTTGCCTCAGAAAAACAAAGCAAACTGCAGGCATCATGCAGCTACTTCATGTACCTCTACTGCATGTGCTTCCACGGCTGGTTAGCTTGTCTGAGCAAAGAAAAGAAGTCCGTCCTTGGCTGTAGGCCAGGCCACTGAATCAGTCACCCACATCACTGAGGACCATCCTACCCTGAGGATGGACAGTGATTCAAACTTGGTGAGCCACAAATAGTATCAGTAGCATCTCCTGAAGAAAAATCTTGACTACATATACACCTGATGGTAAATCAGATGATACACAGCTAAGTGGCTTGGAGAATATCCTCGACTATCAGTGGCTTTTGCATTGAACCAGCACAAAGCTTCTCTTTTCCTAAGCATGAATAATTATGTGGTAGGAAACATAGAACAAAGATTTATTTTCACTCTCAAAACTGTCAAGATTTGAAGTAAATGCATGACAGCCAAAACCTAGCAGTAAAAAAGAAAAATTAGCAATTGATTAATCAGAGCCCTACTGCCAGAATCTTCTGTCAGTTCTAAACATTTGTTTAACTGAGCTTTTGGATTCCTGACTGCTTGTCCACAAGTAATAACAGACCTACATTTCCAAAGACAGGAAGAAATTCACTTAATTCTTTTGACTTGGGAATGGTGAATAGTTTTATAAACTCAAATACAATGGTGTCTCAGTTCACAAACTTAATTCATTCCTGGATTCTGGAGAAGATGGCCAAGTTTGTGTTTATGTGGGAAAGATGGCCATGGTTGTGATTGTCAGCTGATGCAGAGTTCGCAAACAAAAATAAAATTTTGCTGAACTCTTCAGTTTGTAAACCAAGTTCATAAACAGAAAGCATTTATAAACCAAGGTACCACTGTATCTATATGGTTACTAAATAATATTGGCATTGCTTCTATATGATAATATCAACTATCTATTGTTTATGAAACAGTTGCAAATAACCTGAACACTTAAGTGTTCCATAATTTGGACAGCACATATAAATACCAACTCATGTTATCCTTATGTTTTTATATGAACTATAATCCTTATATGAATAGCAAACCATCCAAATGGCTATAAAGACCTAAATTTATATCTGGATAGCAGGACTTTAATACTGCAAATATATTTAAACTTACTAGATTTTACAGGTACTGTTTAACCAGAGGATCGTTTTTATTTTGTGATTTACAGTTTTATTAAAGGAAACATATTTGTTAGACTTTTAAAATTATTAGAAGGCAAGTGTGTGGCGGTGCATACCCATAATCCCAACACTAGGAAAGCTGAAGGACAGGCGAATGGAAAGTTTCATTCCTGCTTGGGGAAATTCATGGGGACCCTGTCTCAAAAAACCAATCTATCTATCTAGCAGTAAGTTATTAGAAATCAATAAAATTAATGTAGGCCTGGTAGAATTGCTCAGTGGTAGAGCACTTACCCAGCATGCATGAGGCCCTGGATACGATCTCTAGCACTGTAAAAGGAAGGATGGAAGGAGTAAGGAAGGAAGAAAAAAGGGAGGGAAGGTGGAAGGAAAAACATTACACTTCTATGGGCATTTAGTAAAACAAGGAACTAAAATTTCAAAGCTTAACTTAAGAAACATTTGCCATGAAGATCAACATTTATGGCGTTACTTTTCTCCCTCAAACTGACACTTCCATAGGACAATCTTTAGAATGTGAGAAATATTAGAAGTTACCTAGTCCAATATTACCATCTTTACAGATGAAGAAATCAAGATCTGGCCTGGGAATTGATGGAGGGGGGACCCTAAGAGCAAGAACGCAGAAGATAAGCACTTGAAACTGGACAGGGATTGGGGCTCCTGGAGTATAGAAGCCCTGTAGGTAAGCGGCTCTGTTGAGTGGTTTGGAACACTGAAGGAGAAACTATGCTTTAAAATGAGGAAGTTGAAACCTGGCGTGGTGGCACACATCTTTAATCTCAGCACTCGGGAGGCTGAGGTAGGAGGAGTGTTGTGAGTTCGAGGCCGGCTTGGGCTACAACATGAGCACAAGGCCGGCCTGAGCTACATAGTGCAACCCTGTCTCAAAAAATTAAGGCCGGGGGTTTGGCTCAGTGGCTTAAGCACCTGTCTGTCAGGTGCAAGGTGTGAGGTTGTGAGTCCGATCCCTCATGCCAATAAAATAAAATAAAATAAAGAAATTGAGTCTTGAGGAAGGATAATCTAATAACAAAGATACAGAAGTTAACTTCTGAGGTCATCTGGTCAGAGGTTCCTCTCCCGGGAGTGAGGGATGAGCCTGCCATAAAAAGAGCAGACATACAGTCATTTGTTTAGTCCCTAAATGTTGGCTAGGAAAGCAACTCACTTTAAAGAACCCAGAAGCAGACATAAAGGAAAGAGGCAGGTGTGAGAGTGACAGATAAATCATCCTTCCAGTCTTGTTTGATCAGAACAGAAAAGAATTGCTTCCTTAGATGGTCATCTGTGGCCCAACAAGCTCCTGATCCAAAATTGAACAAGAGGCCAGAGTCCAACTTCTTGGTGTTCATTTAAAAATCTCCTCATTGCTGCCCAGAAGGTGCTAAACTGTGGGGCAGGGAGGGAAAGAAAGGAGATGTGCTGGCTACATGCCACTGACTCCCATCACAGAGATGCAGGTTTGGTCTGTGTCAGTGCCCAGTGGGTTGACTCAGTGGAAGACATTCCCAGGGATACCTGTTGGCTGCTTCCAACCAAGCTCAACCAACAGGGTTGAGACAGGGAGCTGAGAAGAGAGAAAGGACAGAATATTTCAATCCCTCCTGTAACTCCATTAGTGGCTGCGACTCTCCTGAGAATCCGCCACAGCATTTTCTCC
>RJWM01002057.1:9021-137616 GCA_004363535.1 Dasyprocta punctata | reverse complement strand
AATAATGATTCTCATTTCATTTTTTAGCTGAGAGAATATTTCTGATTTGAATTTCTCTATAGCTTCTTCAAGCTGTTTCTTTATTGCATTTTCTATCATTTCAGAAAGTCCCTTTGTGTGACTCCCACTGTCTTCCATTTCAGTGTCTCTTGGGTTTGTTCTTTGTGGGCTGGGGGACTGAGACTGCCTCTTGGTCTTTTGTTTTGTCATTTTCTTCTGGAATTTATGTAGCTCTGTGTCCTGTGAGGCTGGCCGGCGTTCCCCAGAGGTTCGCGCTGATTCTTGCGGCATGCAGGATCTCGAGACCCGGTAGGCTGGGTCCCGTGTGCAGCAAGGAAGGGCGGCCTCCTGGGGTGTGCAGGTGGAGCCTCCTCCTTCACTGGGTGGGGGCCAACACCTCCCGGTCCCAGTGAGCTCGGCGGGGCAGCACGAGTGACGCAGACCCGACCCTGGTTCTGTCCGCAAGTTTAGCCCAACAGCTATGCCTGCGGGGCAAGCCCAGGCAGGTCCCAGGCCTACAGTGCCAGGAGCAACCCTGCTGGGCAGCAGGGTCTGCACCCGAGCTGTGGGATGGCACACGCTCGAGCCGCTCCACTGAAGAATGCAGCTGGAGTGTGCTCTGCACTCTGGTGGGGTGGGGCAAGCTCTCCAGGTCCCTGCAGCTATGTTGCTCAGTTCCTGGTGAGCAGCTCTGGGGTCCTGGGCTGATTTGGGCTGGGCTGCATACCTCTGTGTCCTGCGCGGCTGGCTGGCGTTCCCCAGAGGTTCGCGCTAATTCTTGCAGCGTGCAGGCCTGCGGGACCCGGTAGGCTGGGTCCCGTGCGCAGCAAGGAAGGGCGGCCTCCCAGGGCGTGTGGGTGGAGCCTCCCTTGCTATAATTTCTGATGTTTAAATATTTTTCAATGATCTTTCTATTAATTTATTTACTTTTTGGTACCAGAAATTGAACTCAGGACTTTGCGCTTGCCAGCCGGGTGCTGTGCCACTGAGCTATATTACCAACCCTATCATTTTATTTTTTGAACAGGCAATGGGATAGCATGGCGATCTCAAATTACCAGAATCATGAGAGTGGGATTAACTATCCAGACAAACTTAATTAGCCCTGTCTCCTCTACACAGGCTTCCTAGTAAGAGAGAAGGTAGCTCTACGTATGTGTGAACAGCTTGTGACCTGCCATGCCAAGTTTATAAAGTAATAGAATATGAAATGAGGTCATATTTTTGAAGGACTTGTGAGGTCACAGGCCTATTTGTCAGGCCATCATCTGGTGCTATAAACCTTAGCCTCAATCCAGGAAACAACACCTACTGGTACCTATCATTACATGCTCACTTTTAGTGGCTTCTACTTTAAGTGTCTAGTAACTAAGGATCCAGAGTCCACACTGGGAGTGAAAAGAATTTGTGTTTAGAAGTCATCCCAAATTAATTGAGAGAATAAATTACGAGTTACATAAAAATATGAAAAAAATACTGGGTTAGACAATATAATAACAAGGTTATAGACCACACCCCTAATACCTTGAGCAGGCCCACTCCTCTTTAGGGGCTCCAGGCATGGGCTTCCCCTTCTGTAGCAGGAATCTGCAGCGAGTTTTATGGTGTGGATGAAAACAGCTAATAACTCACTCTCTCTAGTAGTCTCCTTACTGTGGCAATATCCTTAACTCCCAGGGCCAGATGACTCCCTGACCCCAGGCCTGTTGCCCCACTGCCTGTAAATAAGAAAACCAATACAGCTTCCAGGAGAAGAAAGTGAATGGTAGAACTCGAGATTCAGAACCTCCCCAAGGTTCAGACCATGGGCAGGTTTCACCTGAGACCAAAGCTGTGATCATCTTTTATCTTCTTTCCTCTCACAGTTTCTCTTGAGAGCATTCAAGAAAATAAATGAACCCAAATCTCTGCTTCAGGTTTTGCTCCTCAGATACCTGACACAGGCATCATTTAAAGGAGAATTTTATTCTTTATTAAGCATCAAAAGAGTCACAGAAACCTCGTTTTACCTTCTACTTCAAGAAAATAATCACTTCCAGATTCTGATCCTTTCCCAACAACTGTAATGTGGTCATAAGAGAGATATTCTATCACCTTTGCCATATTGTATTGGAGAAAAGCAGGCCCTCAAAGTGAGTAGGTAATGCAAAGGTGTGTATATTTGGAGGTGTGGGTCATTATATGTAAAGGATCCAAGAATGGCATCTACAGATTATGGCACAACCATAGTGTAAAAAGAAAAGAAATCCATTAAAAGTGGTTGTTCCCAAAAAATATAAAAACATAAGTGGAGGTTTGTAGGTTTTTATACCATAGAACAAGGGGAAACTTTTCACAACTAAATTAACTTAGAGTTGGTTTTCAAGACACTAAGAGAAGTAATCTAAAACAAAATAATCTAAAATGCATAATTTATGTTAAGCCAGAAACAAGAGCTCACCAACAGAATTCAAAATTATCTCTTTCAATACATAGATACATTCTGAAGTATATTTAAACATTTGCATAAACTGTTGCATAGTTTTTCTTGAAAAAAATTGATGATAATTTCAAAACAGAGGGAAAAGCAAATAATTTTTAATACCATCTAAGACTTTATTACTTTATTTTGAATGCTTTAATAGATTTTTTTACAGGTGCCTATGACGCATAGCAAAATTTCATATATTCCTTAATGTCATACATGCATAGCCTGCTCCATTATCAACATGCTTTATTTATTTCCTGCAATCAATAACTCTAGATTAGCACATCAAATCAGAGTTCATAGTTAGTATTAGATTTCACTCAGTGTGTATTCTACAGATTTGGACAAAAGTATACTGTTTAATGATAATATGTTAAGCCTTGTGTTGAATACTTATTAGATAAGGTAAATTCAGGGCAAAAAAAAAGCCTTAATTTTGATTTTTCTAGTTTTTGATTTCTGAAAAGTATAGAGTTTGAGAAAATCTCAAGGAAGGTATTTTGGGAACACAGACTAAACTTTAGGGATCAAAATATAGCATAGTGCTTTGGAATATACTACACCCCTAGAAACAAATCCATCATGTGTTTCATTTTTACTTTATTTATATCTGTTGTTTTTATCTTGCAAATGGTCAAGATTTTGGTTAATGGGTTGGCTGGTTGGTATTTTAGTCAGCCTTCCATGACTATGAAAAAAATAGCTAACATAAACTACTTAAAAGGAAAAGTCATTTAATTTGGCTCTTTTTTTTTTTTTTTTTAGAAGTTTCACTCCATGATTGCTTGGCCTGGTGGCTTTGGGTCTTTGGCTACACAGTATATCATGGTGGGAATGCATAATAAGGAGCTCTTTCCTCTCTGATTGTAACCAGGAAGCAAAGGAGAAGAGAAGAAAGGATCAAGCTCTCAGTATCTTCTTTATAGGCATAATCTCAAAGATCTAACTTTCTCCCACTTTGCCTTACATTTTATCACTTCCCAACCACTATTTCTCAATAGTTTCATAAGCTGAGACTCAAGTCTTTAATACAATGGCTTTGACGGACCCTTCAGATTCAAACTAAAGTATTCCTCCCCTAAATCCCAAAGGTTCATGCCCATTTCACAATGCAAAATGTCTTCATTCCATTTACAATATCCTCCATAGTTTTAATATTTTAAGTATTGCTCATAAATCTTCTTTGAGACCTAAGGTGTATTCAACAATAAAGCCTTCTAAAAAATAAATACGATACAAAACAAAAAACCATGGAAGCAATGGGTGAAAGAGGTGGGAAACAAAAACAAAGAAGGAACCAGGTTTCAAATATCTCCTTTAGGGTAACCATCCCAATGATCTAACTTTCTTCCACTGGGCACCACCTCCTGAAGGATTCAGCACATCCCTGTAGCATGAGACTGTGACCAAGCTTTAGCATATAGTTCATTAGTAGGCATTTAAAATCCAAATCATAGCAATTAGTTAACAGTTTGGCTCTCCAAGAATATTGAAATAATCCATATTCAATTCGTAGTAACAACTGATTAAAAATGAGGATGTATTTTTACCTAACTAATAAAACTGAACTGATACAAATGGTTTTATTTTTTTTTATTAGGAGGGGAATTTTAAATTATTTCCTTGGTAGTCACACTCTAGTGAAAGTCACTGTCTGTTGAAAACATCAACAGGACATTAACTTTAAAAAATATGTATGAGTCTTTGTCTTCATAAAGATTTCTAATATTGCAACATTCAGGAAAGAAGAGAACATTCTACTAAGTGAAAAGAATGGATAAATGTTGTCTTTTGTAGAAGATATTAAAATAATAGTTTATGAGATATTACTCAGTATCTGACATCTTTTACTGCAAAATCACTCCACCTAAGTCCTGATCAACCACGAGTAACTATCATTTTGGTGTAATATTCATATATTGAATTGTAAAACATCAATGTTTTTTCAAAATGAAAAAGTAAGTTTTAAGCATATTGGATTAAAAATATTTGTGCAGAGAAGCTGATGCTTGGTATGAGCATTTAAAGGGCAGTGGAAATCACACTATGCACAAGAAGAACTTTGATTAATGGTCTGAGTTTGGACCATAGTCTCAATAAAAAACAGTTTAGGAAAAAAAGTTCTTTTTGAGAATAAGCATGACCTACCTATTCTACTGTTGTCCAATTAAGATTTTTTACTATTGTTTTCAACACAGTGTATATGGTTAGTTTGGCTTTTCTTTTATTTTAAATTAAAATACATTCATTTGAGTTTATTGTATTTTTTTTCTGCTAGACTGAAAACATCTTTGATTATGTTGAGTTAGTTTGTACACTTTAGTGTTGATCCCAGGGAGGCTGAAAACAACATAATCTTTTAGAACCTGAGGTTTATGTCCTATAACAAAGACATAATACAGCTTAAATGTTAAGTGTTGTATTTAAATATCCTCAAATTAGTTCCATCATTTAAAGAAACTTTATTGGAATTTCATGGGAACATTGTGAGAAAAACCCTCTGGGGATAGTTCTAGTACAAGAATTATGTTCTTAGTTTATTGTGAGAATGAGTTTTAATTTAAAATACCTGCTATGGGCCAAAGTAAACTCAGCACACATTATCTGTTGAAACTTTAGAGGATTTCAAGAGTGACTTGGTAAGTCATTATAGCCTTTTCTCAATATGGTGATAAAGTTTGTAATTTTCTACATATTTTTTCTCATTGCTAATTAGAGAAAAAGAGGAAGAAGAGAGATTATTAGAGGGAAGACGGATAGAAATATATTTTATTCTTTTTTTTTTTTTTTTTTTTTTGTACCAAGAACTGAACTTACAACCTCTCATTTGTCAGGCAGACTCTGTGCCACTGAGTTTTATCCCTTGCCCCAAAAAATATGTTTTTAAAAATTGAATTAAAATTTTCAGGATTAGAATTTTTTCAACTTTTTAAGATTGTGCTATCCAGAAGCTATAGCTTAGATCAGATTTTTTTCAGTAGAGATAATGAAAAACTAGAATGACATGAGTTGACAAATTTGATTTGTGAACATGCTGTAAATGATTAATACAATTAAAATATGAAAGTAAAAATCAGTTACAATTTTCTATGACTGTTTTGCTGGAAAATTAAAGGGGAATTAAAAAAAGATTAAAAGTAAACTAAGATGAAGCATACACTTTTCTCTTTAGAGCTACTTCCAAACTGTACTGATGTCACTGTATGTGTGAAACACTGGTTAAATTTTCACACAATAAAATTTCTTATAAGCACACAATATAATCTGTTTTTCAAGCACATGATTGTGTTCTGTCCTATAGAAACTGAGATGACTTGCTGTTTTCCTCTTCTGCTTTTGATAGAGACAAATATATTTTCTTGGAAGGCATTTGTGAAGGACTAGTTTCCAATTGTGGGATCTGGTTTCTAAATCAAGTCTTGAAAGGGATCTTTTGTTAATCAGGCATAATCCACTTTGGAAGGAGTTTAAAATAAACTTTTCTTATAAGTAAATATAAGCAAGTATTATCAACAGCTATTAAATGTGCAGTTAGTGAACTTTTAAATTGTTTTGAACTAAAAAGTACCTTAGATATTAAAAACTAAAGGCTAAGTAAAATATGGGTGGTTACAAAATTGAGTGTAGCACTGTGAGAAAAGGCATTTTTTACACATTAAAAAATTGTTACAATTTACTATAAAATTCACTGACAGTTTAAAACTATTAGATAACAGGATAATGTAGTACAAAGACAAAGGGGAGGAGAATTAGTATTATTAGGTTTCAATTTCTGACTCTGAGTTGCTATGTGATTTTCTAAAAATAAATTAATTAAAATTTCTTATTTGCAATTTCCTTTTTCATGAATTGGAAATAGTAAATCTTCTGAATATGACTTGTGCAGAATAAAATGAAAGAGCATATAGTCTTTGGCGATGTACAGTCTATAGTCATCACATTAATTTTAGTTTTCTCTTACTCTAGATAATCAGAGAAAAAAGAAAGATAATAAAAGAAATCAGATTTAGTCTAAGCAACTAAATTCTAATGCAAGAATGAAGTATTTTGAGGATAGCACAGAATGTTATCTAAGGTTGTCTGTCACCAGTGATTTCAAATCTGTTAACACAGAAATTCAGACTTAATTTATTCAACACCATGTACAATATAACATTGAATATTTATATTTTTGAATTTCAACTCTATTGTTACTGAAAAGTGTTTTATCTTAATGGAAGTTCATTATAATTTTGGTAAATTGTAACTTTAATTTCACTTTTAATATTATGATAATTTTAATTTTACAAAAGTAATAAAATAATAGTAAATGTTTATTAATTGCAATATATATGGTATTCACCTCAGAAGTATCGGTTTTCTATTTTAGCTAATCTTCACATCAACCCTGAGAAGTAAGTATTATTATTCTCATTTTATAGCTCAATAAGCTGGAGTTTATGAAGTTAAAGTACTTTACTTCATATTATACAATTAATAAGTGATAGAGTTGTCTGCAATCATGCAATTTCCCACTAGATTTATCAGTGAAACCATCAATTTACTTTGAATAACAATGCATGGAGTACTAAATGAAAAAGTACATGTGTTTATTGAGTTTGATTTATTGATTATTTGGGAAAAATGTGTATATGGATATTATACAACTGGATGTAATAAGGCACAATTATTTTGAACTTCCTGAGTACTATATTTAGATGTAGCATTAGGGGAAATGACCTTTACCAAGACCCCACAATAGAAAGATTGCAAAGTGTTTAAGTAATTGAGACAAACACTAAGTGGTCAATGTGTACATTAGTCACTTTCCCATTGCTGGGACAAAATACTTGACACCCTCAACTTAAAGGAAGCCAGGTTTAATTAGGCTCATATTTTGTGGATTCAACCCATGGCCAGTTGGCTCCAAGGCAAAAGTGAAAAGGCACTGCAGAGGACAGCTGCTCAACCTATGGCATATAAGAAACAGAGAGAAAAGACAGTAGCAGGAGAAAGAGATACACTTTGCCAGATCATGCACCCGGTGACCTGGTTCTTCCAAATAAGCCCTGTCTTCAACAATATATTTAATTAAGAACTCTGAAATGCTACTCTACCAATGAACATAGCAACTCCCCCTCCTAATCCAATCAGTTTCCAAAAGCCCCATGAAATTTTGGTAGACATTTTAGATATAAAACATAACATTTCCCTCTGGCCCCCAAAGGGATCATATTCATCTCATTGTGCAAAATGAATTTAGCCCATCTATAATAGTCACCAAACCCTTAACATTTCCAGCGTCTCTGAAAAGCTCAAGTCCAAGATCTCCTTTGAGATTCAAGGCAAAGGCTTAACTGTGAACCTTTATGAAAATAAACAGGAAAGGTAAATACATACAGCATACAATGGCACAGAACAAATATTCTTATTTCAAAAGATAGGAATAATAGGTAGAAAGAAATTAGATGAAAGCAACTGTAAAACTGAACATGGACTACCTTTAATCCTGTAGTCCATATCCAGCAACCAAGGCAGATTGTCATAAACTGTGAGTTCCAAAGGACTTGGATGGCACTTCTCTTATGGCCTTGCTGGTTGCAAGTATTTTAATTTAAAAACCACATCAGATATATGTATATATATATTTCAGTAATCACATTAGTGTATTTTGTATTATACCTTATACTTACTACGTGCCTTTCTTGTCCAAACTTTGAGACCAGTTTTTCAGTTTTCCAAATGTTGATCTGCAACCAAGTAGCTTCCTTATATTTTCTGCAAGATTATCATCTCAACATTAACACCTTTACTTGTTTGTATACTTATTTATTTTGATTTCTATTGGTACACATTTGCAATCTATAATGTTTGTATTCACCATAGGGGATTGGTATATGTATATAACCCGTTTCAGTTGTGTTCTTCTCTCTCCTCCCTCCACCCCCTTTCAGTTTCAAGCATCAGATTCATTTATTTATTTGATAAGAACTTATAAAGTAAATAAACATATGTATTGATTAAAAAGCAGATTAAAGGACAAAGAACATGTAAGACAATTGTACTAAGCCAAGGCACACTTTTAGACACGAATCCTCACTGGGTACAATATCTTTTTTCTTTCTCTTTTTTCCTGTTATCTGTCTTTTTTTCAGTATATATTTTTCATATAAAAGGAACCACACATTTTTAAAATTTGTGTGTCTGAGTTATTACACTTAATATTATCTCAAAGTGCATCTGTGTACCTACAAATGATCCAAGTTTATAATTTTTCATGGCAGAATAGTACTCCATTGGTTATAAATACCATACTGTTTTTTCTCATCCATCTGGTGATGGACATATAGGCTGTTTCCAAGATTTAGTTATTATTAATTGCACTTACTTTTCTTGTGGGGAGTTGGTATGTGTACATAACACAGCTTAATTATTTTTTAAAATTCCTTTCCCCTTGTTTCCCTCCTTCTGTCTTGATTTCTTTCCTATTTGAATGCAATCTATGTCCCTACATACAATTGTGTCTTTCATTTTGCTCTTTATCTTTATTTTGTGTTTCTCATATAAGAGAAACCATCCAGTATTTAAACTTGTGTGTCTGAATAATTTCTTTTAGCCTCTCAACGTGCATCCGTTTTTCTACAAATGACCCATTTATCTTTCTTTATGGCAGAGTAGTACTATATTGTGTATAAATATTGCTTTTCTTTATCAGTTCTTCTGTTGATAGACAAAAATTCAAAGTTGGATGATATACATTAATCTACACCTTCAAGACTCTTGCAGGAACTCTTTGATATCTGCTCAAGAGATTCATAACCCCACAATTCAGAGTCAAATGTTAAAACCCAACCACAATAACAGGAGTAATTTCCCATTTGAAAACTCTTATCACTAAGAATAATATCAGACTTTTCCTCAAATCCTTGAAGCTTATAAGGCAGAAAGAAGACACACCTAAATTGTTGAACAAGATAATAATGTCAAACAATGAAGTACAAGCAAATACATTATGTCCACCAAAACAATGCTTCAAAAAGGGAAGATGTATTCAGACTTACCCAGGTGAATACAAAGAGAACTGTTCATGAGCAAATTTAGGTTTTTAAAAAAGTGAAAAAATAACAAAAAATTCAAAAGCATTGTAAAGAGACCAATAAAATGAGAAAACACTACAATAATTCTTATCTATATGTACAAATAATACTAGTGAAAATAACTACATAGGTAATTATTTTTAAAAGTATAAATATATTTTATTTATAATTATTCCTCCAATCTGATGAAAAATAAGCACCAAAAAGCAAAAAATTTGAGAACTCTTCATTGCCTTTCAACAAAAACTTGTAATTTGCATGACAATATGTGGGGCAAAAATAAATTTAGGGGATTTTTGAACACTTTATGAAAATTTGAAAATCACTTGAAACTAACCAAGACTCAATTATTTTTCATTATAGTATAAGTTGCAATTCCAGTACAAGCACTAAGAAAATAATACAAAAATATAGAAAAGGATAGTGTCATAATTCTATACTTGAAAAGATCAGTTAACGTCAAAAGGAATAGATAAAAGAGAAACCAGGAAAAAATAATTAAATATATAGGAATCAAATAGCAAAGTAGTGATATAAATGCTATTTTATCAGTAATCAAATGTGAATGTACTAAATACTTCAATAAAATGATAGTGATTGACAAGATTAATAAAACTCATTCAATTATATGCTGTCTACAGGATGCTAACTAAACAAAAATACTTTAAAAGTAGAAAAAACTTAAACCTGGAAAGAAGTGAGATACTTGGTCATCAATATCTTTAATGTCTGTAAAAAACAGACATAAAATCACTACTAGAAACAGAAAATATTTTATATTTGAACATTTACATTTTAAGAAATAATTATACATTTATATGTATCTAAAAATTGTTTCCCAAAAATTCATAAAATGAAAATGAGCAGAATTAAAGAAAACATAAAATCAACTGAACAAAATTTTGAAATTTCAACATTCTAATTTTAAAAATGGCTAAAAAATTAGATTAAAAATAAGCAGGAAATAGATTTAATCCACTGTACATATCAGCTAAAACTATGAGACATTTTTGAATATCTCATCTTTTATCCTCAAAACTGTTGGCGGAGATAAGTAAACTGAATTCAAAGCAACATAAGAGGGCCCGGGGATGTAGCTCAGTGACACAAAAGCTTGCCTGGCAAGCACAAGGTCCTGAGTTTGATTCCTGGTACAAAAACAAAACAAAACAAAACAAAACAAACAAACAAAAAACAGAAGGAAGAAAACAAAACTGACTAGAGTGGACATAAGTGAAAGAGATGAAATCAATGTGTTAACATTTAATCTTAGAATAGATACAAATGTGTTTGCATATTAGGTTGAATAAAAAAAAAGAGAGATGACTCATGTGATAAATCCAAAGTATAAATAAATAATAAAATAAAAGACACCTTAGGAAACAAGAAGATAGTTTACAAATGGAAAGAGAACCAAGAGATGTTGGAAAAGGAAAAGAAGGAAGGGCAGGGGGATATAGAAAGAAGTTAGATGTGTCGTGTATATGAATCCACTACCCGCAATGAAAGCATTCACTATGTACCACAAATCAGTACTAATTAAAAAAAATTAGAAAGGTAATAGCACAACAAAATTTGCAAAAATAAAAAGGATTATAAGAGGATACCATCAACATTGCACACCAATAAATTAGATAGGAATAAAATCTGAGAAAGATACGAACTTTCTACATCTACTTATGAAAGCTTTAAAATGTTAGTAAAACAAATAGAATTAGTGAATAGAACTAATACAGCAAGTTAAGACATTGAATTAGCAATCAAGAAATTTTCCACAAGGTGAAACAGACTGAAGTAGTGTTGATGGTAAGTACTACCAAACATTTAATGAATTAACCCTACTCTTTTAAAACATTATCCCAGAAACACAAGTGGAGTAAACACTCCTAACTGATTACAATAATACTCAGATATCAAAGTCAGAAAAAAAATCACAAAGAAATTATATACTGATACTCACTGTGAATGCAGATGTAAATATCATCAATAAAAGAATAGCACAGTTATTTTTGCAACATATGAAAGGATTATTTAAAATAACCACATGGATTTTATACTAGAATATGAGATTTATTAAATACATAAAAATCAATAAATATAATATGGTACATTAATAGATTCTAAAGCAAAACCTCATGATTATGCTAATAGACATCTGTGGCAAACCTTGTATTTTTATAAAATAAGAGTGTAAAAGGAATGAATCAGAATTCTTTAACTAGACATAAGGAACTCTGTTTATGTAAGATTGATTTTCTAATGCTTTGTTTCCCTGCTCTTCTCTGGACAGCTTATCTTTGTCACTTACTTATTTTTAAAAATTTTAGTATCTGACTTACATTCTAGCTCCTGAAAACATTGTCATTATAAGTGGCAGCTATTAACAGTCCCAATGTCTCAGCCCTTTGACCTTTCAGCTTTCATGGTCTTCTCTCTATGGTCTACTTTTTAATCAACATCCCAGTCTTAACTTCACCTCTGGAACAGAGCCCAGCTAGAAATGGCATTAGTACCAAAACACAAATCCAAATTTTTCACTGATCAGTCATTACCTTTATTTTTAATATCTCAAATGCCCAATCTAAATTCTTTCTAATATTTGTGTAATCATTCTTGTCTTCCATTCTCTTTTAATGTTACTTAGATTATTTTTACCCTAAATTGCTTGCAGTTACCCTAAAATCTCTTACATGTTATTATTCTAAAAATAAATATATAAAGATAAAAATTGTGTCAGCACTTGCCTGTGTTATTTTAGAGGATTGTGAAATGAGTTATATTTGAAACATGCAGCAGGAAAATACAAGGACAATATGTCACCTTCAGATGCTTAGATTCTGCATGAGCAATGGCGAGGAATATTAAAGGGACTTTGAGATAAGACCAGTTTTCTCAGAAAGCAATAAAGTGGAGGCAATGCTGTGAGAAAGGTGTGTATGTATTAGAGAGTTCAAAGATTGTAGCAACTGATTTTGAAAAAGACACACTAAGGTGTTTCAGTGAGAGAGAGGGTTGTAGTGGATGATATCTATAAAGTCTGTGTGTGCTGCAGAATGAAAGAGTTAAAGAAAGTGGGAATGTGGGCAGTGCTGTGTGGTCACTGAAACTTGTGCCTGGAGCATGCAGGAGTGTGAAACTTGATGCGATCATTCAGAAAACATCTTAGGGGACAATGGAACTCAGGGAAAAAGATGAATCCTGAAAAATGTTCAATTTAAGTTCAAGAAACTCATTGACTGTTGTCAAGGGCTTTTGAAATTCACTCTTAGGAAATGAAATTGTCCTCAAAATATTGAGAACAAAGTTACAGTCTGAATCCCAAATGGATGTATAGTTACTGAACTTTAATTCATTCTAGCTCATTTGACAACTAGATAAGAAGTGGGTTGGCTTTGCAGTGGGCATCTTCAATTTTAAGGAACATCGTCAGGAATGGGAGAGAGATTATCTTGAGGCCTGTTATCCTTGCTGTGGTGTCAGACTTTTAGTTAAATAATTTCTTTTGCTGGTATCAGCTTAATTTAATTATTCAAATTTAGTCATGATTGATTCAATTTAGGTCTATGTCATGGTTGTTTTAATGCAACTATGTAAAGGCAATTTGGGTACTTACTGAAGGGTTCTGTTTTCTCCATACCATGCCACCAAGTCTCTTTGTGACAGAGGAAATTCATTTACTCCTTTTGCCTTCATCTTTATTTTATTTTTATTTTTACTTCTATTTTTATTTTTTTGGTACTGGGGATCAAACTCAGGACCTCACGCCTGCCAGGCAGGCACTTGTGCTGCTGAGCTAAACCCCCAACCCCTTTGCCTTCATGTTTAAGAAATGAAAAATAAAGAACTTTGTTGTATAATCCCTATGACCTTTCATTTTATGACTATATCTGTATGCATTGCTATGTTTGTGAGATTGTGTATGTATGGGTATGGGTGAGTATCTGAGCTAAAGAGGCATTGCCTCTTCCCTGTTGACAACTCCCTGAGGAACAACTGATCTATCATTTCCATATTTACGTTTATATTAAGTGCAGGGAATAGAAACAAAGGGTAGATATGGAATCAATTTTAAGTACTGAGGCACAGAAATATTTAGGCTTCATTCTGTAATAATACTTGTAAATGAATGAAACATTACTGATAGTTTCATTGTTGACATTATCATAATGAGTTTGCTCAGTCTATTATTTGGTTGAAAAACGTGACTTATTTTGAAACATGAGTTTATGATGTTGATGTTGTTTATTTGATGCACATGGAAATAAATTTGTCTTTTTTTTCTTCTCCTACAATTTAAATCTCAATATTTCTCAATAAAGGCTTTGGTGATTGTTTAAAGAATGTGTTATCCTGACTTTCAATAACCCCTCTGAGAGAATCAGTAGCAGAACCAGGGTGAAGCTCTGTGATTAGCCATGGACCAGAAATTATATTATCATTAGTCTAATAAATAAAATACCCAAAGTCATGCAAAAGAAATATTTGAGGAAATAGAACTGAGTAGATTTTACAGGTACAGTTTTGTTAACACTCTATAATCTTGACTCAGAAGGGCTATCATATTGTAATTGAAAGAAACTTTTAGACAATATGAACATAATCTCCCATTTGTCTTCTTTTCACTATATGCACACGTGCTCGCTTGTGGGTGTGCATGTGCATGTGTATTTGTGTGTATGTGTATGTGCTTACATAACCTAGCATTTGGAGGTGGACCATCAGATCATTACCTCTGTGTTTCTGAAGTATCCAGAATTATGTACTGGAAGGGAAAAATGTGAACAAGTAAAAAAAAAGAAAGAATTATAAAAGGGCCAGAAGCTCTCAAATCCAGAGGGTCCTTATTACCAGAGGGTCAGTAACATCTTCAGCTTGTTAGTTAAATATAATTGGGGTTAATGAAACTTAGCAGTTTGGAGCTCTTGAATTCTCAGAGTCTGACTAGAAATTTTTGACAAAAAGTCTGCATTTTCCACCTGATGACTGGTGGCAACAGTACTTTCTTGGTTCTGCTGGGAACAAGGCTTGCCAGCTGTCCTCTGCCACCAGTTAGAGGGAATTTTGTACAAAATGAAAGGCAACATTCATCGTTTTGATTTGTGCACCTCTTTGGTGTCTCTTTGCTACTCTTATAACCATTACTTTTCCTTACTCCAAGAAATTAAAAAAAAAAATAGAAATCACTAGAGGTCCCTAGGAGCTCATGAAAACTTCAGTCACTCAGGCATTTTCTTTCTAATCCATGTATATAAGTATACACACATATGTACATTTACATGGTTTATTATAATTATATATATTCACATATGTACATTTTAGAAATGTGTGCAAATATACAAGGATGATTAAAACAGAAGAATATTTAAATAAAAACATTTTTACAATAAAAACATATTACTATTAAGCACTTCAAAATTCTTCCTCTCCTTTTGATCACAAATATCCCCTCAATCTTGCCCTATTTTGAAGCAGTGTTGGAAGTCTTCTTTTGCAAATGACTACCAGGTGTGATTAGAAATAAGTGAAAGGATGGTGGTTTGCATGCCTTTCAAACCGAGGCAGGCTCCTAAAACTTTATGGTGCAATCTCAATCACATTATTCACTGAATCTGATACCATTTTCTAGCTAAAGTCAAATGACTATGAAAGGTAAATGTCTTGAATTAATTCAGGATATCATGACATCAACAATATGCAACTAAGTCATCATAAAAAGGGACTTCCAGAACTGCTTTAGAAAAAGAATGATGGAATAAGTGTGTTCTATGTAAGAGAAGCGTTTTGAGGGGAATTAATGTTAAAGTGTTTTTACTGTAATACTTTTTTTGAAAAGAAAGAACTGATATTCACTGTATATTTTATCATACCTTGTATATTTTCTGTTTCTCATGTAGCCCTGAAGAATAAATGTAATAGTCAGATTATTACTTTACTCCAGGCTCTTCTCAAGTTTCTGAAATTCACACTCCAGTGGTCCTTCTTTCGCTTTAATATTCATGTTGCGATGTGTATAAAGTTTCCATTTTTCAATAACGCTTCTTCCTCCAAGTCTTCAGTGAATCAAACTCAGGGCTACTCAAGATGAATTAAACCCGCTTTCATGGAATCCTCTGGGCCCTAAAGAAAATCCAATAAACTGTCACATTGGTCCACAGCACTAGAAAAATACTGGTTCTTTTTCATTAAGGTAGCTTAGTCAACTCCGGATGCCCTGAGCTATCAGCAGGAAAGTGCTCTGACTCAGTGAAAGAAGGAATGCAAGACTTCTCATGCTCTGATTGCAACCTTATCCACTTCCTCTAGCCTCATTCTCAGTGCTTCCTCCACTTTTGTCACTATCACTAATCATATCAGGATCTTTATTGACTCTATTTCTGGTCTTTCTGTCTGGGATGCATTCTTCCACAATCTTGGGTCAGCAAACTCAACATATAGTTTTTTTCACACAAGAATTCTTTCAGAACTGTTTCCTTGATTCCCTTTAGGGAAAGCCAGCTGGTTAGTATCTCCTTGCCACTAAATAAATCTATTCTGATCTGTTAATAAAACACTTGAAGTCAGCTTTCTAGAAATCAGGTTCTGTGGCAGAAGTTTAGGTGCACGTTTAATGGATAATATTTGCATGATGTTTGTAAGCAAAAGATGGAGTTCTACACACAGAGAATGAAGTAGTAGAACACCAAGTTGCTCCTAGGGAAGTATTTGAAATGGGTATGGCTTTTATCTCACGTAGATGCAGAGACCAGTCTTTGAGCTTGCATAGGGAAGTTGAATATTGGCTGTCCCTGGAGAGAGGCATGGTCTACATGAGGCCATGACTTTTGATCAAGAGTATTTCCTCAGGAGGGACCCAACTATGAGGCCTCAGTAGCCAGTTCTCCTGGCAGAATTCTGGGTTGAGATTTCACACTTCAGTCTGTCACAATTGCATGGATTCACTTGCTTCATATATAACCTTTTTCGTTTCAGAGAACAGATTTCCACCACAACAGGAATTTTTATGCTACAACTTGTGCTCCCTCTACTGTAATTTATATTGAAGAAACATCTCCTCTCTTACCTCTGATTGTCATAGATTCAGTTGTTCTTTAAATTGTATTTTTGATGGTTGCAAAGAACTATCAGGTCTATTAATACACACTGTTATCCCAAAGAGACACAGGACGCTTGTTGTGGTTTCTGAGTGAGACTGGTTCACTTTTTTACTTATTATCAAGTGTGAACCGAAGAGTGTGAAGGCTATCCTAATGGACTATGTATGTTCCATGTGGATTCTTCTTTATCTTTGTATATAAAGACAGTGCTGTGTTCTGATGATTAGGGTCACTTATGCCTGTAAGTCAGTGACATGTGTCATTACTTACTGGTCACTTGACATGAGGATCTTGAAATGACAGGGTGAAAATCACAGTATCATATGTAAAGGGACATCTCTATGTACTTAGAAGAAGCCATCTCAATCCTGGGGTAACTATATTAAGCCAGTTGCTAATGAAGAAAATTATTCAGTGAACTTTTCAGGAAGCCATTCAATAAAAAGCAAAATGATTACTACAATGGAAATCTTCAAAATTGGGTGATTATTTTTTAAAAATAATAATAGTATTTTTGATTTTATAGCAAATTTTAAATAAGCTTGTTTCTCCTCATATAGTACTATTAAATAATATTGGGAGCATCTGTTTAAATACTGTCTGCATTTGTTTTATTTTCTATTTTTGACTGCTGCTATCAGAAATAGATTTGGTTTTCAAGTTGTCACAAATAAATGATGATGCCTAGAACTCACAAATACTTCTCCCTTTGTTGCCAGTCAAGCATCCTTTGAATTAGGTGAGAAATTTAAACTTTATAGTTATCCACATAATTTTAACTGTATATTCACAGTTAAAACACAAATGAAACTGAAACTTGACCCTCCCAGTTTTTAATTGGTAGAAAGATTTATTTTAGTCATATAGAAAGCTATTTGGATATCATTGATAGTGAGTAGATATTGTGGTTTTGGGAAGCAGATATCTTATTGTGGACCAAGACAAAAAAAAAACTGCTATATTTTTAGTGAAGGTGGGAGGGATCTTGTGTTGTAAATTGAAAGTAGAACTATGAGCCAAAACACAAGTTTTTTAAAAAATGATAATTCTATAGGTCACAGCAAACTAATGGTCTTGGTACAATAGATGGAAAAGGCAGATCAATTGCACAGATTGTTTTGTAATTAAATCATAAGTCTAAAAAAGAAAAATTGGTTAAAAATGTAATAATTTGGAATATTGGAGTATTCTAATAATTTGGAAATATCTGGCTATTTTTTCTCCTGTAGGAACTGTCTTCTGGGTAAGGGTGACTGTATTTGCATAAGACAGAAGGGATCTAACAGAAAAAAGAAGAGTAAAAGAAGGGGGTTTAGTCCTGAATGATGAATATTCACAAATTCAAAACTTGCCAGGCCTCAGCAACATGACCAATTCTTTGGGGGCACTGACTTATTCAGGGGCTATGCAGGATCAAGAAGCTGACAATGAAAAGTCCTAGTAGTCGAAATGAGAAATCCTGAATACTGATCATGTTCTCCAGCACAGTTTTAGTCTCTTCCTAACAGTACTAGTCGTATTTTAAGCTCTGTGTTGCAAGCAGCTAGAGAGTTGCTGGAGCATCTGAAGGAGGGGCTGGGTCTATAGCAGGCTCCAGTAGTGGAACAGCATTGGGTTCATCATCAAACCAGAAACGAAGCTCTGGGAGCAGGTCTTCTCACAGACAGCCTCATCTTGTAGGAACTGGAACCAAATCCTGTTCCGTGTCCATTCCTAACTGGAATAAATTGATCATTGTTTGTATCTATTTGCCCAAGTTTCTAGAAAGTGAAGTTGCTAAAGCTATTAGACAATTGGTAAAAAGAAAAATCACAGAAAGCAAGAGAGCCACAGAGACTAAATTAAATGTACAGACAGCAATCAGGTCACCTCTGGTAAGAAAAATTCAATCCATATTCTACTGCACCTGGTCCAGGATGCTGAGTTGCACACTCTGTAGTAGTATGTCTGAGAAACCATATTATAAACGCTAAAGCATTTGGCTCAAAACAGTCAGAACTTGGACAGTGACTATGATCGTCAACAATTTTTATTTCTGCTTCCAACCTACTGTGGCACAGAGAAAGCCAAACATACCTGACTAAGCAATCACACAGGATTTCCTCTTCTGGTCATCCGCCTTCATTTTCCTCTGCTGACACCCACATGGAGTCATTTCAAGCTGGCCTTTTCTTCCTCATTTGTGAGCTATCCCCTTCTGCATCTGTCTCTAAGGCTCGCACACACACTGTGAGGGAGGCTGCTCTCTCCTGTTGCAAGCGCTGAATGAGCATTCTTTGTTTTCTCGTTTGGGTGGTCTGTCTTTGTTTCTGTACCAACAAAATAATACCAAATTGATAGTGTAGTAATAAAATTGTAAAACATTATTTTAAAAAAGACAAGAGGAGTAATGAAGAAGCAAATACAAAGGAAAATAAAGTAAAAAAAGGTCCACATGTCAATGATTGCATCAAATATTACCAGACAAAACATTTTAATTCAATGTCAGAACTTTGTTAGAAAGCATCACAAAGGTAAAGGTAGCCTCCCAATATCTTAATTACAAAAGGACACACTTTAAATATAAAAGCATAAATTTTCTGAATATCAAATGTGGACAAATTTTGTCACACAAAAAGTAAACAGAAGAAATAAGAATTAACCAATATGATTAGTTGACTTAATATAAGTTAAATCTTATATTGATGTAATACAATTTAAATGTTGAATATACAATGTAGAAGGCACATTTATCTTAAATACAACTGAATGTTTTACCTGAGCCATAAAACTAGTAACAAATTTCAAATTAATTAATTCATCTGCTCGTTGATCTTAATGACATTAAACAAGGACTTAATAGAAATAAAAGTAATATGTCCTCAGATTTTGAAATTAAGAACCCTATTTCTAAATAGGTTATGAATTACAGCAAAATAACAATCAAAATAAAAATTGGAGAACTTTTAAACAACTAGAAAATAACATATGAAGCATGAATGGCAGGCACACAGAGTTTAGAGGAAATTTGTTGCATTAAGTGCATAAATTAAACATGAGAAAAGTTGAAAATTGAGATGAAAATTTTGTGTCACAAAACAAAGAGAAAAAATTATATAGAAAAAATGAAATTAATGAGATAAGAACATAAAAGAAATACAAAGTAAACTTGTATATAGTGACAATCAACAAAGCTTAAAGTTTGTTTTGAATAATTATTAATAATACTGATAAATACTTATTAGGATCTATCAATATAAAATAACAAAGACTGAGATTAACAGTATCACGAATAAGATACAAATATTACTGCTTAAACTATGGGCATGAAAAAGATAACAAAAAGATTTTTTGATCAATTTTTTATTTTAAAATGAAAAAAGAACAAAAATGATGATGCAGAATTTCCAAACAACGTAACAGGAGACTAACAATGGTTAATATATTGTGCAACCAAAGTAGTTGTTTATTTTACCAGATATAAGCATGAAAAGATGATCAAAGAATGAAAGCACAGACCATTCTTTTTGATGAACTAACAGATTAGTAGTATAATAATCTATCGGTGCATTAGTATTGCACTGTATAATTGTATATTTATAATTATTGTATCTTGTATATATACATAAATACACATATATCTTTTCTATTCTTTCTTTTCTCCTTTTGTATTTCTTTCTTTTCCTCTCTTTCTAGTCTCCTTTCCCTCATCACAGTTGTTCTTTCCTTTTGAGCAGTTTCTTCTCCTTTCAATTTCACAATATCTATTATACATTTTGATCTTATTTACTCTTTCAGTTTTTTACACTAGGGAGACAATTTTTGATCATGAAACTAATTTCATGATTTGGATGAAATTTAAAATTTCAAAGATTAAAACATCTGACAGAGAAGAAATTCAAAAATTAAAATTATCTATAGCAAGGAAAGAAGTTAAATTTTTGATTTAAAAAACAAAATTTTCTTCATTGCAGAATTTAGGCTCATAGAGGAAGACACATATAGTATAGAAAAATTTAAGCTAAATTCTTTAACCCATTTTTGCATTGATTCTAGAGCAAATATGCCTAATGGTTAAAATACAGCCTGTCAACTTTCTTACAAAGCCAGGGTAAGTAGGTTTTTGTTGTAAAAACTGGTGCATTACTTGTCTGATGTTCATAAGCATGTACATTTTTCTCCATTCTGAAAAGTAAGAGCGTTATGATCTGAATATTTTTCAGATGACGATAACTTGATACAGTATCTCAAGAAAGTTAAAAATTAAAGTAGTTTAGTTTCATGCAAGTCCGTATAATAACTGATTAGAAAAGTAAACTTTCCTCTTGTGGGAATGTGCCATTGGCACGTGATGTTCTGAGAGCAGCATAATCATGACCAGGTGCCATTGAAATTTGTGACAAACTGCTTTTGATAATAGTAGTGAAAGGACCAATGTGATCCTGTTAATGAAGGGAACTACTAGCCCATGTTTTATTCCAGTTAATATGATAGCTTCCCTAATGCAAACCTAATATTATCTTCCATTTGCACTATTCACTTTTACCATAGCACAATTAAATGTTATTTTTGATTGTGTTCTATCAGTTTTCCCTGATAGCATGTGAAGCTTTTAATAGCTGAAACCATGTTCACCTTCAGGGCAAGTACTTTAATACTTTGACAGATTAGATAGTGAAACTTGCTTCATTACATGCAAACCTGTTGTTCTGAGTTAACTTATTGTAGGAGTATAAATATTTTCTATCAAACAACTGAAAATATTATAAAATATGTTATTATAAGCATGTGATCTCAAATCAGAGATTATTGTGTGTGTGTGTGTGTGTGTGTGTGTGTGTGTGGCACCGGTGATCGAACTCACAACCTCACAGGTGCTTAAGCCACTGAGCCAAACTCCCGGCCCTCAGAGATTACTTTAAAAAAACTTAATGTGTTCTATAAGGCTATAAGAAGTCTTGCAAGGACACATTTAGCCTCAGGTTTGGCTAAGGCTGTGATACTAGACACCCGATGATACAAGTGGCACCACCATGCAGTACATCCTACTGTAGGGTGAAGAAAGAGGGGATTTGTATTTTCAATCTAAACCAGAAGGAAGAGTCTGAGGGAAGAAGAGAGAGCTGTGCCTTTGTCATGGTTCCTTACATAAGGGCAAAGGAATGCAGGACCTATGCATGGATACAAGGTAGAATAAGAGGAAGAGCTAAAGGGAGGAGGAGAGGAGAAGAGAGAGGCAGATGGTCTGCTGTTTGGTTTGCACTGCGTGGATTCCATGATTTCTAACTCACACAGAGGAAAGATCAACATGCTCAGTTTATCCTGAAGGTTAGGGAGCGTTCTATATTAGGATCTGTATTCTGTTCTCACATAAATGCCTGGGGCAAAGAATTTACAAAAAGGTTATGTAGACAGTTTTCTTGAAGAGAGCTAGGTGACAGAATCCCACTTTACCCATCCAACTAGTGTCCAGCTTTGTTGGTTGCCACAGGGTCAGGACAAATAAAACAGGAACCTAATAGTACGTGTTTGCAAAAACACTTTTTACTTTCTACTTGGAAACAAAATAGACTACACTTTCTTGAATGATTGCCAAGTGTGTGTATATATATTTTATACACTTATTTATATTTTTTATTTATGTAGTACACAATATGATGACATAATAGTTATAAATACACAGGTGTAGGTGTATGACATTCATTAATCTACTCATCTCACATAGTAACCTTCCTTTGTTTTATTTTTGTGACAAGTGTACCTAAAAGCCACTCTCTTAACAAATTTCCCAGATACAATACAATATCATATACCATTATCATGTTATGTATTAGTTCTCAAGATTTATTCATTATATATACTTCCACATTTTTCATTTGACTACTCCCACCCATGATAACCACCTAATGTTTATTTCCATAAATCTTATCTCAGTATTGATTTTGGATTCCACATATGAGTGAGCATGGGAGATATTTTTGGTCTCTGCCTGGGTTATTTCACTTAACATAATGTTGTCCAGTGGATATAAATGACCAGGTGTCATGAACAGGAGTATGCTGGTGGTTTTTGACCAGGTTCTCTTCAATGGAAATTATAAAGAAATGATAGGTCTGAACTTAGGGTTAGGTTTAGAAAATATCCCACAAATCATACTCTATTACTTTATCCATAGCCTTGGAGATCAGATGTTTCAGGCAGTGTCCCCACAGAAGAGCCTGGGTCCTTGACTTGTGTATATGAAACAGAGTCCCTTATGTCCACATTTAATTCTTGGATTCTCAGTGAGGTAAAACGTGTGTGTGTGTGTGTGTGTGTGTGTGTGTGTGTGTGTGTGGTGTGTGGTGTGTGGTGTGTGGTGTGTGGTGGGAGGGGGAGTTAAACCACTGAGATTTTGAACTTGCTTATTGTAGAACAACATGGCAACCAGCTAGAGGAGATTGCCTTCCTTTCTACCTAGTGAATGCAAGTGACAGAGACCCTGAGCTCTGAAAATTCAATCCATTATTAACGTCTGCCAGCTTCATGCAGTATTGCACCAGTTCATCCAGAATACTCCAAGAAGAAAGAATCAGTCCTCAGCCACACTTCTCTCTAATGACTTCTGCAGGCTGTGGGGAAGAACAGTGATTTTTAAGGAAGTTTAATTTTATCATCATCTTTAATAGATATACCTGCATAATCTTTATTATCTAAGAGGAACAAGAGGAAATGGAACTTGCCCAGATTTTTATCTCAGGGCAAGGAACAAATGAGTTCTGGAGAGTATATTTGAATGAATAAACATCTAAATAAAGTGGTGTGTTTATTCTATCATGAGTTCTAGTTCTTCAATATGCAGTAGTGATTTCTTTTTGCTTTGAAAATGTAGTGAGTGTGTTATTGTATCAAGATGAGCTACTCAGAATATTTGAAAGAAAACTACTCAGTTGTACAGTGTAAAAAAGATTGGGTAATATTTTCCATTTTATTGAAAACCCTAAAAATGCTAATTTATTACAATTGAGTGAGTTTTTCCTTGAAATGTTCTAGATTTTATTAGTTGGATTGTTTATTAGCTTGCAACAGCCCAGTGCTGCTATCATTATTAATAAACTTTGAGATGTTTTTCCTTTGAAGTGAATGTAATGATGCATATCACCTTATTTCACAAGGTTTTTCACTGCAATTTTAGAGAATTTTAATAAAGCTGGCAACTTTGAAAAAAAAGTAAAAATGCCATGAAATGAGACTTTAGGAACTTTATTTCTTCACACCCCTTTCATCACACTGCAACCATCAAGTCCTCACAGAAGATCTTCTAAGTAAGGCCATTCATTGCTTTTCTTGTTCATTTTGATTTTGTGTCTTCAAAGTTATTATTTCAAAATATTGGCATGAAGACTTCACTGCAATTACAAAATATTTTTTTAAAATTAGTTTTCAGTTAGCAAATTTACATTGCATGAATAGTCTGAATATCTGTGTGCTAACGTTTTTGTGTTTTCTGTGTTTATTCTCTAGCAATAATCTTTATATGCTTATACTTCCAGTTACTCAGGTCTTTCTTGGTAATGAGAGTGAGCCTAAGAGGTTTACAGATGTAATAATTTAGTCACTAATATTCTAAGATCCAGAGAGCTTAAGTCCCTTTCCTCACAGTGACAGTGCTGGGACTGGGATTTGGATGTCCTCTAGCTTTAATTTTTTCACTGGTACTCAAAATCAGCCTTACGGTGATGACAAAGTCTAAAATCTCTCTGCCAACCATTAAGTGATTCACTTGAGATATTTTAAAAAATGCTTTTAGGAGTTCATGTTAGATCTACAGTATTTTAAGATATATGATGGGTTTGCAAAACATTCAGCTTATATTGCATGTCAGTTAGATGAATGATGAGAAGAGGAAGAAAAGTTCATGTAGTTCCATCCACTAAACTTATTATGATAAAAATAATTATACTTTTGCTTTAAAAGATTCAGTTTATTTTAAATTTAAAAAAATTGTTCTCTTCTTTTTTCAGCATACCAACCAGAAGCTGTACCAGAAAGTGAGGGAGTGGCATTCATCCTGTGAAGCACTCCAGGATCTCAAGAATGCTCTGAGGTTTGTATATTCCCTCTCTCTCCCTCTGTCTCTCCTTCTCTCTCTCTCTCTACTTCCTCTTTTCTCTTTCTCTCCATCTCTTTTCTTCCCCCCTCACTTTTCCTTTTTGTTTTTCTTGTTCTCTGAGTCTTGATGTTTTTTCCCTTCCTGATACCTTTCACCATTTCGTTCAAATCATAGTTTGTCCTATTTTTGTCTTTGTTATTGGCTCTATGTACTTCTGATTAATCAGTCTGTCCTATTTCTGTGGGTTTTAGATCCCAGAATCTGAGCCTGTCTGTCATCTGGGCCACTCTGGCCCATGCTCTAGTGACCTGTCTTTTCCAATATAGGACTTCAGTTCATTCCCTAGGAAGCACATGACTGGTCCAAAGCAGCTCTTGGCTCTGCATGTTGTATCTTGGATACTTACTCTGAATGGTTGCACTGAGCTACTGGTCATATGCAACCAGCCTAAGGTTGCAGGTGAGGTGTAGAGAATCATGTCAGTGGGTGGATGCCCCTGCTGTAATAGATTTACAGAGTTTTAAAACAGGACTAGGAAAATGAATGCATTGAATGGGGGTTTGATGGGGGCTCAACTGATCTGACTCATAAGAAATGTAATCCTAATATATCTAAAATATTGTTCTCTCAATTTTACTATATGTCATAATTTTTCATAATTACATAATCAGATTCAAAAGGGAAAGCACTATGTATCATTCAGCCATAATTATTCTCACAACACCTGCTATTGTAATTTTTGATGCTAATAATATTTACATTTTTAATTGTTACATAAATCCAGGCCATATGATTTGCATACCTGTCATTCCTGTTGTTTCTATCACCTGACTTCAGTTTCTCAGTGTGTTATGGTTGAGAAGCCTAGAAACTTAACTAAGTGACTCAGCACCTCTGCATCCTGGGATGTAGAAGACAAGCAGTTACTCTTCTAGGATATAGTTCATTGTGTCAATTTGAGAAGGACAGAACTTTAACTAAGTGATTCAGCATGGGGCCAGGATCCCGAGTTTGTAACATCCTCAGCCTGTGCAAGAGGAGGGCAAGCAGATGGTGTGAGTGCTACCCCCACCCTAGGGGAGTAGCCTGCATATAGTAAAAGGCAATTGAGGCGTGACAAGTAGGAGCTCCATCTTGGATTTCATTTTTGCCTTCATCTTGGACATCATCTCTTGGCTTCTGGCACAGACTGTTTGGTTTCTGCTTGGGACTCTTCAGCCCTTGTCACAGACTCTTCAGTCTTCATTGTAGACTCTTCAGCCTTACATTGTAGATTCTTAGTTTTCCATTGTAGACCCATTGGCCTCCTGATATGGACTTGCACAGAACACTGCAGTAAGCTCCAACCCTTGGACTGGACCCTTCAACTTCATGCAGACACCCCCTGCATGCTCCTTCATCTGACTTTGTGGTTGACCATTGTAAGCCACTCTTGTAATTTTTTACACATTTGTATATCTTGTGTTATATCAGTTTCTCTAGTAAACCCTGACTGATGCAACATGTATGTCCTATTGCCTAAGAATCTAACAAGAGACAAAGAAAAGAGGCAGCACTGCTAGGAACTATTAGTGACTGTACTTTTTAAATGCAATTTTTAGTAGGAACTGCCTTTTTCACTTCTAGCATTGGAACCAACATTCTTGGCTCATGGAATTTTTGTGGTACATTTTGGTCTCCAGGCTGAACTTTGTATCCTTTAAATTATAATTAAAACTTACCAGTTAAGAATCATAGAAAATATCCTCTTAAGCATCATAACCTATTTAGTGAAGTTAAACTCTGAGTTTCAGGGTAGGTATAAGCACGAATGAAAGAATGCTGCTTCTCCTGAAGAAGGTGGAAACAGACCTATGTAATAGCAGAAATAATGTACCTTACACCAACAATAAGAATTGATAGACATTATTAACAGTGTACTCAAATTACTTTATGGTACTGTGGTGGGAAACTTGTAACACCTCAATTTTTGTTTGCTAACAGAGTACTTTGAAAGTAGAAAAGTAATTAAATAATGAGCAATAAAGATAGTAAGAAACAAGTCATTTAATGGACAATGTTTAACAATGAAGCAGATTGTACATTTTTATTACCTAATAAGAAAAATATATATATATATACCAAATCATGGAAAAAATAGATGTTAACTAGAAAATAAAATCAATAAATAATATTTTAATGAAAACTAAAGAAAATCCTTCCCTCCTTTCATTTAAGCTTTTAACAATTTTGTGTTCAGATAGTGGTATTGCTAAATAGGTATAATTGCTTTGTATCAAATGGTTAAATGACACATTTGGTCCTTAGTACATGTATACGGAAGAATTTACATGAAGAGATGTCTGACCTTTGTTCAGGCTTCTAGGAAGTGACTATAAAAGTTGGAATTCCCTGAGGGATTGAAGTGCCTTTCTTATTCACAGGGCACCTACTATCAAATCTAATAGCTTCTACAAACAAAGTTACTTATGGGGCTCCAACCAGAAAGAACAATATTGTGAGTAGTAAATTGGGGCTTTGGGACAGTCTTGGTGGGGTGGGAAGAAATGGAAAATGAGTTCATTCCTGTGATCAGTGCTTGAGTTAATCATGCCATCGTAATTAATTCTCAGAAAAAAAAAAAAAAAACCCTGGACATCAAAGAAATTTGAGTGAGTTTTCTGAACTGGAAGTAATCAATGCTGTCTGCATAATTTCTGAATCATGTATCCTGAGACATAGAGACATCACAACTAGAACCCATTTTGAGCATCTCTCCTTTTCATTGTGTAACCAAATTGCCCCTTTTTCCTTCTCAGAAGTGTGTATTCAATAACATAATCAAGTACTGATTGTACAGCCAACGGGATTTTTATAGTTAGCCAAGAACTACAAAACTTGCAATTCATGCCAGAGTGGGGACGGCCACACCCAAGCTTCTCTCTGTGAGTCAGCGCCATTCGCGGACTGTGGAGGGAGAGAACCAGGCTCACCCTTACCTGAGAGGTGACTGCTGCCTGGAAACCAGTGCCATGTGTGGGCTGCTACTGGAGTAGGGACAGCCACATCCAAGCCTCTCTCTGTGAGTCTGCGCCATTCTCCGACTACAGGGGAGGTGGGGGAGGGGGTATTGGAGGGGACCCAAATCTCACCAGGAAGCGATTCAGGTCAGGAAACCATATCATTTTCATTGTTTTGTTGGGTTGGGTTTTATTCTCTTTTGTTTTGTTTGATTATGTTAAATTGGATGACATGAGCAGCTATTTGAAACTAATAAGACATATTATGGTAGCCATTTTGAATTTACTAGTGGCTTGCTTTGAAGTCCTTTATTGTATTCACTGTTTTGCTTTTATTGTTTCTATTCTGTTCTGTTCTATTCAATTTTTACCATGTCCAAAAGTATCTGAAGCTATTTTGAAGCCAACAAAAGGCATTATAGAAACAACTGTTGGTTTCGTAAGATTTTGAAGTCCTGTATTACTTATGCTGGTTTATTTTTGATTGGTTTTATTATGTTTTATTTTCCTTGGCTTTATCCTCTTTAAAATAGAAGAAATTATAAAAACCCTTGCAATTCGAATTTACTTTTTTTTCTTTCTTTCTTTTTTGACACATTAGAGATAAAACTCAGGGTTTTCACACTGAACTAGATCATCAGCCCTTTTTTTGTATTTTAAAATTTGAGACAACATCTTGTTAAGTAGGCAAGTCCCTCAGGCTGGGCTTAAACTAGTGATCTTCCTGCCTTATCATTCTAGACTCCTGGAATTCCAGGCATGTGCCACCATGCATGATTGCAATTCAAATTCTATTTTTCCTTCTTTTTCTTGCTCTTTATCTTCCTATCTTACTCTTGCTCTCCTTTTCTTTCCTTTTCTCCTCCTTTTTCACTTCCTCCTCCATGGTCTGTCCAACATTCTTCTCCGTCTTCTCTTCTTTCTCCTCTTCCTCTTCTTTCGACTTTCTAGTGGAAAGAGGGATATAACTTAGGGATTTCATATAGAATTATACCTCAAGCTCTTCTATTTGTTCTTTTGAGCTAGGCTTTTCTAAGTTCCTAAATTGCTGAAGCTGGGTGTGAACTGAGGATCTTCCTGCCTCAGCCACCCAGAGCACTGGAATTATAAGAGTAGAGCACCATACCCGGCTGCAGCTGAATTTTTTGACTCATGGGAATCTTGACATTTTAGATACAGGGTAAAAGAAATGAAGATGAGGATCTGGCTAACAAAAGAGAAGAATATTCATTTCTTTTCTGGAAATGGGTGGAGGTTTTCTGGGATTGAGGTAACATTCGTTTTATTCTTTACAGTGTTTTCTGGCCATCACATTGGTGATTGTTCACTATCTTGGTACTGGCAGGGGAGTATTTAGCATGCAGATAGGATTATTAAAAAGTGCGAGTTTGTGTGGTGTCACTCTGGCCACCCTCTTCGAGCCAATTGGTTTTGGCTGGACAACCTGAAGAGTGACCTCTGGTCTATAGGCATCCTGTGCCAAAGATAAGCAAGATTAGCGAGGGGTAGAAACTCAGCTACCTTACCTAGGCAGCACAAGATTTGGGTAGGGTGACAGCTTGTTCATATTTGTATATTTTTTCTAGATAATCAAACTGTGCGTGTGAAGTGCAAGAACTCAATATCCCCTGTCTCAAAGTGCCATCCCTTGTCATGTTGGCTATTTTGAAATAAAGGAAAATGGGAAGCCTCAGAAGTAAAGTCTCCCTGCCCACTCAATGGTCTCCTATCTGCCTGAACCACCACAGAGTGTGCCAATCACTGAAGTGATGAGTTTTGAAGCAGAGAAAGAATTTATTCATGAGGTTCCAACCATGTGAAGATAGGGGAGCACTAAGTTCATCTCCCTAAGATAGCGTTCAGGGTACCTATTGTCTAAAGAGGTATCTTAGTTACTTTTCTCATTACTGAGGCAAAAATACCTGACACCCAAAACTAAAGGAGAAAAAGTTTATGTGGCTTACAGTTCATAGAGTTTTTAGTCCACAGTTGGCTGGTTCCAACTGTGGCACACAGCAGAGAGGCATCACAGAAGAGAAACAGTTCATTGCAGGCAGAAAACAGTAAGAGCAAACAAGGGACACCACAGCTCTTTCTATTCCTTATGTTTTAACCAGGATTTTGAGAACATGGTGCACTCACACCATTAATCTTAGTACACTTGATCCTAGCATTGCACCATGAATCAAATCCAGTGTCACTCATTCTAGATCCAGCCACCTCTGAAAATGCCCCAGCTATAACTGCAGGAGGCATTGGGGGAACACCTATATACAAGCCATAATAAGAGGCAAGGTGGTGTAAGCATGAGTGGAAATCAGAAGAGGAACTGAGAGACCAGTGTCTAGACACATCATCAAATTTCATGGCTTTTCCTGATATGCGTGTTCTGGAAACTGTGACATCGCCATGTTCAATAGGCAGAGTTCTTGTCCTCTGATAGCAAAAGTCTTGAGATGGACAAGACTGGTTTCAGATCCCTGAAGGACAATTTAAGCAATAATTACCATGGTGACCCTACAGAGCTGTTATTTTTAACAAAGATAATAGAGACCTACATTTTCATGGTTCAGCTAAAATCAGGAATGGGATGAAGTAACTAGAAGCAAATGAAACTCTTGTAGAGTATTTAGGTTTACCTTGGATTCAGATAAAAGATTATGGTATTTGGTTTTAAGCATTAAATAGTGAGACTGGCTCAATTTTCTTAGCAGAAGATAAAATGTAGTAATTCATTATTGTGATTTGGTTATACACCAGCTTTCTTTCTCCCTCAAAATTACTACTGAGCCAAGTCTCACTGCCAAATGCACACAGAAGCCAATACTGAGGCACTTGTTGTTCCAAAAAGAAAGTACCTTGTTACACATTCATGTAGTATAGAGCCAAGAGTTGTAAACCCAGATCTGCCTCACCATCAGTTGGTATGGAGCAATTTGTAGGAAGGGAGAGGAAACGAGATGTCTGCTGATACCATTACAACAAGGGGAAATTTCAGGAATCTTGCACAGGTGTAGATGGCTCTCATGCTTGCTCAGAGGTTGCTCCATTCTTTTGGAGAGATGAGATCATGTTCTTCACAGAGCACACTGAGTTTGTAACATCAGAGTCACTGACCGAATTAGTTAGTTGGCTTCTTTTTCACAAGTCCATTCTGTAATCTTACTAAGACTTTTTTCCTGGGGGAAAAAAAAGTTAAAACTTTGTTTCTTAAGGAGTTTATACCTGATGTTCCCAGGTCCTGACTGATTTCAAAAACTTACAGAACCCAGAATATTTCCTCTTCAAAGAGGATCATAAAAATCAGAACTCCTCTTTCTCATTGCAACCCATAAAATTTACAAAAATTGCTGTTTGACCATCTTATTTATCTCTTGAAATACTTCCTGCAGCATGGATCCTACTCCTTACAGCTGAGGGGCTAAGGAGTGGAACACTGGCAACTTTAGAAGAAGGGTAACCTTGCTGTTTACCCTCCTTCTATCACACTAGGTCACACTTTTCTGTTCAATTACATTTTCATGAGACTCAATTCTACGTCAAACTTGACCACTAACACATACAATTTTTCATAGGTTTTTGAGTGTTTATTTCTAAAGGATCTCATGTCCCATAAAACATTGATTAAATAGGTATGACCTTTCTCTTATTACCTTGTGTTTTGTTATCCAGTTTTGATCATGTCCATTATGATGAGTGCTAAAAGATGTTATACCTTTCCACAACTACACAAGTATAGCATTTTCCTAAGATCTACAATATTCTAGAGTATTATCCAACTTGAGGGACTCTATGTGAATTCGCAATATCTGTAGCCAGATGGTGTGACATGAGAGTGGTTGTGTGCCAGGAGTCATAGACAAGCCTGGTGTTTTGTAGGGTTGTGTTCTTGACCTCCAGCTTGGCACTGGGAACTTCGCAGAGCTTATAAAATGATGGAGAACAGGAAGAGTTAGTGCACCAGTGACATCATGTTGAGTGGAACTGTGATGTGATCCCACAGTAATGAGTGTAGCTCTGGTTTTCATTGTTGTATTTTGTTCCTCTTTTGAGTAGACAATTATCAGATATTTCTATTTTATATAATCTTATAATCTTAAAACTAAACTTACTTTATTCAAACATTTTAACCAATTGCTTAAACCAATAACTTCAGCTAGATATGGTTTGTTTTTCCTTTGTGGTCCATCAGAGCCTGTGCTACAATATTTATTAATAATACGGCTGTTTGAAGTAGACGTAGCCATTAACATATTGTAAGATTAATGAATTAAATGAATTAATGAACATAGAATTGCAAACATACACTGTTTCAGTGAAATTTTATTTTGACAATTCCAATACAGTGAGTTCACTTAATTTAACTACTGGCAAAAATTAGGTAGATGCTTATTTTTCAAAATAAGTGTTAACTAACTGTAGATGCCATTTATGGACTCACTCTGTTAAAATAAAATGAGTTCTTTACTGGCTTAACATGACATTTTTAATGCAATGAGATAGTATAGAAAAGGCAAAGTTATGGACGTGCATAAAGTCAGTACCATTCAGAAGGTATTTGGAGCATTGTCTCCCTAGCTAGAGGCTATTGATGTATGACTCTTTCCACTTAGTTACTATCAAAGTTGAAAAACTACATTATGATTAAAGAGTAAAACAAAACATATGTCTCAGTCCACATTAGCTCAGTTCTGTGGAATAGCTTGCTAATGTATTTTTCCAAATTTTAATGTCCATTCTGAATATTTATTGATAGTGTCCTTATTTGTAAAACAGATCCCTCTACTTTCCTCTTCCAACTAATTAGAGGAACCACACTAACTACTCTTGCATAAATAAGTGTTATATTTTACCTGTTTTGTATCTTGTGCAAAAATACCTTTCTATTGTGCCTCAGTGTATCTGCTAATGCTTTATGTGAAACTCACATTTCAAAAGTCAAAAGCAAACTGCTTGAAATCGCCACCTAATGAATGTACAATATACACCCAGCAGTGTATATTCCTCTAAGTTTTGTTATTTATCTCCTCCTAACTTATGGTGGTGGTAAATGTGACTTATTAATAGTAACTTCTAAAAATAAATTACAAAAATTTTGTTTAGAGAAATATATATTTAGCATGATAATTTGACCTTACAGATCATGTTGTTTACCTAGAAACATTTGTAACTGATTTTTTTTTACTTAATGATGAATTCTCAGTCTCAATAGAAAACCTTCACTTAGCTAAAATCTGCTGATTTGTACATATTTTATTATCTTCATCAAAGGCAGTATTTTTATAGCTAGCAGTTTCTAAATTTCTTTGTTTTAATTTAAAATTAGCTTTTCGTTTTTGTTTTTTGGGGTTTGTTTTTTGATTTTTGTTTTTTATTTTTGGTTTTTTTTTGAGACCTGGTCTCGCTATGCAGTTGAACTCACTTTATAGCCCAGTCTGGTCTCAAACTCATAGCAATCCTCCTGCCTCAGCTACCCAAGTGCTTAGATTACAGGTTTGAGCTACCGCACTCAGCTAAAAATTAGCTTGTATAGCTTTTTTTAAAATGAACTATAATTTTCTGTAATGTGCTAGAAATATGGTTTGCCTAAAAAGTAAGGCAATTTGCGCCATTCTTCATTTTCTATGGTATAAATATATCACCCCATGAAGATTTCAGACCACTTGTGTGACATCACTGATGGTGAGAAGTTGAGAGAATGTGCTAATAATCAGCTTCTCAGGACTCTTCCAGCCAGTTCTACCAGAGCACTCACTGTAGTTTTACTACCACAGGGTTTGGGAAGGAAGAATTTCTAAATTGCAATGGAAACTAATTCAGAGATCAACCTAAGTATCCTAGAGAACCCTTAAATTATGCTGTTAATATATCGCATCAGTATTATAAAGTAAGGTGCCTGCTAATTCAGTGACTTTTTCATTAAGTAATTTATGTTAAATTAGCATTGTAGATTAGAATGATTAGAAGCAATTCTAAGGAGAAGCTCTACTAGTGTTTATAAGTCACTAATGAGAAACATTATGATTCTTGAAATTAATATACAAATCCAGAACAAATGCAGCTTTATCTTGTAAATCCCTTCTTTTTTGGTACAGATTTTGAGAATAAAGTTACTTGTAGTAAGAAAATGCAAATTAAAACACATTATAAAGGATATTGAATGCTGCAGTTTAACACTGTTAAAATCAAAGCGTGTAAAAATTAGTTTTGTTATCCTTTTCACCAGTCAGCCAATAGAAACATGTTAGTAGGCAAATTATTTCTAACAAATGTGCAAGGATTTTTGTTTTATTTATGCTTAGATCCCGAAATAGCCATTGCATGATCCATCAGAAAATGGAGCTTTTTATATCATTAAGGTGTAAATTTTGGGGAAAACATTAATATTGATGGGTTGGTTGATTGGTTGGTTGTCCAGGGAACACTAAACTACATCCTTGGCCTTTTTAATTTAGTTTTTTGAGATTAAGTCTTTCTGGTTTGCCCAGGGTACCATCAAACTTGTGATTCTTCTCCCTCAGACTCCCGAACAGCTTACATTAAAGGTGTATGCCTCCACACCCAGCTACTATTTACTGATAATTAATATATGTTAATTATAGAAATACTATATGTCTGAATTATAAGGAGAAAAGGTTTATAAAATTCAGAAGGGAGGGACATGGATTAAAATGCCTTTGTTTTTATTTAATAGACAACTCACCCACTAATTCCAATTTTATGTCTTCATACTCTGAATGGAAATGATAGGCTTATTTTTGTGAATTTATTTTGAGGATTAAAATTATTTGTACATCTCTTGCATGCTACTGGAATAAAGTAAATGTTCAATAAATAACAGCTTACAGTCATAACACAAGTGATTAGAGCTGGAATAAAAAAATAATTTATAGTGGCACCCATCTTAATCCCAGCACTCTGGGTGGTTGAGGCAGGAGGATTAGGAGGCATGTTCAGTCTGGGAAATTTAAAAATGTACCAAAATCCTATCTCAAAATTTAAAAAAACTGCTGAAAATCAGGTGTTGTGGCACATGACTCTAATTTCAGAAGTAGGGAGTCTGAAGCATGAGAATCACAGCAAATCTGAAGCCAGTTTGGGCTACATAGTGAGTTCAAGGCCACACTGAAATATATAGCTAGATCATGTCTCAAAAAATCAAAATTAAGGCTGAGATTTAGCTCTGTGCAAATCCCCAGATTCAGCAAAAATAAAAGAAGTAAGAAGCTGAAATGTTTTTTTAGGAAGTATGTTTGTTGTTATTGACCATACAGAAAGAAATATCTACTGTGAAACCCAATATCTTAAATCTTACTCTTATTTCCTATCAATGATAATATTCAACATACAATAGTAGGTTGTGAGAAACTTGAATTGTAGAAAAATATGTTGAGAATATAAATGACTTTAGTAAAATAAAAGAATCACTCTTCTTATATATACACAGAGGTATGTTATCTCACTAGTGTGCTCCAATGGTGGAGATGGTGTGATGGTAAATTCTATGTGTCCAGTAGAGCAGGGGATGGGGGTAACAGTTACTTGTTAAACCTTATTCGTGGTGTGTTTGTGAGTGTGTTTTGTATGACATTAACTTTTGAATAAATTATGTCACTCTTCCTAATGTGAATTACCCTTATCCAATCAGATTTGAATAAAACAGAAAGGTTGACCAGGAAGAACTTTGGGAACCACGTGAACATGGATCTTCTCATGCACTTAAAGTGGAATTTATATGCTGAACTCCCTTGCATCTCCTGACAAATGATTGCAGCCTTGAAATTTCTCAAACTGCTTATCATAAATCCTATGGATAAAGGTAATTCTTTGGAGAGATAGATAAATGGATAAACTAGAAATAGATATACAAATAGATATCAGTGAGAAATAGATAGTTATGATTGACAGAGTTGATAGAGAAATAGAGAGGTAGCTATGATAGAATAGAGATAGATGGTAAGTAGAAAAGCTAGACGAATAGAGAAACATATCATATGATAGACAGATGATATATTGGTTCTGAAGCCTAATATACAGAAAATTAAGAAAATATTATTATAATGTTGATATCCTAACATTTGTGACCATTAATCTTGGTACATAAATTTATTGAATTAAGCCACATTTAGTTTAATAAAGCCAACTCCTACATGTGTTTTGGTAGGTCAGAGGCATGGCCTTGGATACTACAAATGTTCTTATGCCTAGTCTTTTCCAGTCCTCTGCTTCAGTTCTGAGCAGCTTAGCCTTCTCTCACTCTTTCACCGTGATGTGTCTGCCTTGGAGCCAGTTGACCATCAACTGAGGAAATTAATCTCTTCTTCCTTTAGGTTGTGGGTGGGTATTGGGTATTTTGTACCAGGAATAAAAAAGTGACTTGTGTAGAAAACTGACTCCAGGGAAGTGGGGTAATTCCTATGACTACACTTGACCATGTGGTTTAGAGACCTTTAGAACTAGGTGATTCTGGTCAGAGTTTCAAAGACTACGATGCCAAAAAAGGAGAGACTCAAAAGGTTTCTGTTGGGGAGATGTTATGGTTTATACATTGTGTCAACTCGAGAAATCTAGAAGCTTAATTAAGTAATTCAACAGCTCTACATCCTGGCCTGTGGAGCCCAAGCAGTTACCTGTTCATTGTGTCAATTTGAGAAGGTCAGAAGTTTAACTGAGAGATTCAGGAGGGAGCCAGAGTTCTTACTTTGTAAATATCCTCAGCCTGTGCAAGAGGAGGACAGGCAGATGGTGTGAATGCTACAACCATCCTGGGTGGGGGGTGGTCCTGTGTACAATATAAGGGAGGAGAAGAGGCTTACTCTTGCCCCTTTTACTCTGACTACTTTTTGCTCAGCTGCTGCCTTGAAGTGTTGTCCCAGTGCCATGCCACCCTGCCTTGCAGCCACCTGATTATGGACTGAAACCTCCAAAAACTATAAGCTAAATAAACCTTTTCTTTCCTAATTTTGGGCGTCAGGTATTTTGTCTCAGCAACTAGTGAAAAGTAACCAAGACAGAAGAAATATTGAACTGGCATTTGAACTACATGCCCTGTGTGCTGTGCCACAGCAGAAAATTTGTCTTTACTTTGCCTACACTCTGAGACTTTGCAGGTGACTGAGACTAAGGGCAGTGGACTAATATATCTGATGAAGGAGAGGTCAAGACAAGCCAATATTCAGGCTGTAGCCTGGGTATTGTTTACTAATTTTAGCCAGATTTATACTGACAATTGGGGGCAAATGGCAGAATACCATTTTCAAAGCTCAGATTTTGCCCCAGAAGGAACTATGTGTACATTTGGGGACAAATGAAATGGAATGTAACTGCTAAAGAAATTGGTGTGATTAAAAAGAAACCAAGTAATTTGAACAAGGACAAGAAGAAAGATTACTTGAGGACATATTGGGACTCAACAAGATCCCAACCCTGGAAGGCTCAAGAGTGCAAAAATCTCAATCTTTCATCTGAGAAGAATGTCTTCAAAGCCTCTACTCAATGGTTTCCTACAGATTTGGTTACTTGGATTCATTTTACCATGCTCAGCATCCCAGTACCTATTAGAAGTCATTTGACCCATGTTCTAATAGTAACTAGGATAATGCTTCCACTGACAACAGACCTTGAACTTTTCTGTACAATGTTGCTTTTACTTGTATCAAAATGCAAGAAATTTGAGGTTATAGAGCTTCCACCGAGATTTCAATGGAAGCCCTGGAGTACAAGGCAAGGAGACCCTGAGAAGGTAGTGAGTAATCTGTGAGAATAAAGCAAAGGATGTTGTGGCAGCTCCAGGAAGACAGAGGTGTCAGGAACATTGAATATCTGCAAAGGGAGGCTGAAGGACATGACTGAAGCCAACGACAAGAACAAAAAAAGTCATGTAGACTGCAACTACCGAGGTCACAAGGATGGGGCCATCCAAGTTCTTTAGAACTCACAGTTTAGCCTCCTTTGCTCTGGATACAAGAAATTATATTACAGGACTTAATATTTGCCTTGCTGGATTTCATTCCTTTCATTGCTTTCATTCAATTCATTTCTATTCCCCTATTCTATCTGAAATGGGAAAGTTTATCCTGTGTATTTTTACCTGGTAGGTATTTAACTTGCTTTCAGTTTTTTAAAGACATTCACAGGAGTTTCCCTTCAGTCTCAGAAGAGACTTGGACTTGTACTTTTGAAAAATTGTAACTATTGAGACTTTGGGGAAGTGATTTTTTTGTTCCCAGTTGTACACAGGGCAGTTATATTGTTAGGCAGAATTTTTAACTTGCTATCTTCTTAATTTGGAGATTAGCTATGTTTTAATTAGCTATATCTGAGTTCATTGTTTGTTAGGGGTAGATTTTGACCATTCATCTTAATACATCTAACTTCATAGATATAGGTATAGATATAGATATAGATAGATATAGATATAGATTACTTTGCTCATTATTTTCTAGCACTCTTTCTCTGCACTGCTCTTTGGCTGCTGTGAACTAAGTAGCTTTGTCCCATCATGTCCTTTGGTCATGATATCTCTACCTCCAAGCCATTAGGTCATTGATTTAAATTATAAACAAATTAAATCTCTCCTTTAAATTATGGATAATAGGTATTGTGTTCCAACAACAGAAAAATGAGTAACACAACAGTTTCAAAAAATTAATGATCTTTTAAAAGTATGATAGGTAGATTCTATGCTATTTATTTATTGTTCTGGGGATCAAACTCATAACCTCGTGCTTGCCAGGCATGCACTTATGCCACTGAGCTAAATCCTCAGCAATAGGTAGATTTTAAAAGAGCATGTAAAACCATTGTTTATTTTGACAAAATAGTTGCAAAAAGTGTACTAAGCAGAAAGATCTTTGGAGCTCCATTTGCCTATTTAGTTTCCCATTTCTGCAAAACACTAACACAAATGGCCTTTCAAAGAGCACACCTATAGTGCCTCCATTTTCAGTGGGCAGGAGACAAAGGTCCAGCTTCAGTGGTGCCACTGTTCACAGACTCACTCATTTACACTTGGGTATTGCCAGGATGCCATTCTTTGGCAGATCCCATTTTTGGGAACATTTGCTTCAGATTGTCTCATATTGTTGGTAGAATTCACCCCACTTCAGTGTGTGACTGCAGTTTCTAACATTTCCCAATAGTCGGAAGTCACCTCAGTTCAACTAGTCCACTCATAGTTTCTTGTGCCATGGGTTTTCCAACATCAAGTCAGCAATGAAACCTCCAGGGCTTTTAAAATAGCTATCATTTAGTAAGATAACAATGGAAGAAACATTCTGTTACCTTTGGCACATTTTAGTGGTTAAAGCAAATCAGAGGTACTACCATATTCAAGGATAGGTGATTACTCAAGTTGTGAATGTCAGATTTTGGAGAGCACCGAGCTTAGTTTCAGAGGTGCCAGCCACAATTACCAATAGTAACTTGAATTTAGAACCAAATAAAATTATTTTCAAATCTGATAACATACATATACAGTGAAAAGAAGTTGTTTTTGAATTTATTTTTTTTATTTTAAGCGAAGAAGAAAAAAGACATATATAACAAAGACAACAAGCAAAAGAGACAAACAAAAGACTAGAGTAAATGCACAACAGTAACATTGCAGGTTTACAAAGCAGGATGATAGAAACTTGACAATGGTTGCAATATTGCGTATCGTTATCTTTAAAATGGTTGCTTACATTAACAGATATAGACATGTAAAACTGATCCAATCATATGAGTATTAATTGTTCTTTCTCAATAACGAATACATTCAGCAGTGTGTTCATTTTAGTTATCTTACATATACATATATACAGATTTATATCATTTCCTTTTCCCATTTCTCTTTCCCCCTTTTCCCTTCCCAATTACTTTTGCTCTTCGAGCTGCTTTTTACCCTTACATAGTATTTATTATAGATTTTGGATCATATATACTTTTTCCATTTCTTACACTAGGGAGACAGTATGATATTTACACATGTAGGTTTGATTCATCTCACTTATGAGTATGGTCTCAAGTCGTGACCATTTACTTATAAAAGTCTCAATGCAATCTTTCTTAATAGCTGAGTAGTATTCCATTGTATTAAAATACCATATCTTTTTTATCCAGTCTTTGATTGATGGTCACTTGGGTTGTTTCCAAGATCTGGCTATTACAAATTGTGTTGCTATAAACATGGGTGCACAGATATCACTGCGGTATGATGTTTTCAATTCTTCTGGGAAAATGCCCAGAAGTGGGCTACCTGGGTTGAATGGGATCTCTAATCCTAGCTTCTTGAGGAATCTCCACACTGTTTTCCACAATGATTGCACCAGTCTACACTCCCAACAACAGTGGAGAAGAGTGCCTTTTTTCCCACAGCCCCTCCAGAGTTTGTTGTTGGTTGATTTTTTAATCTTGGCCATTCTTTCTGGAGTGAGATGGAATCTCAGCATTGTTTTAATTTACATTTCCTGAATGACCATTGATGTTGAACATTTTTTCATATATTTATTTGCCATTTGTATTTCTTTGAGAAGTGTGTATTCATCTCAGATGCCCATTTTTGGATTGGGTCCTTGAAATTTAGGGGCCTGATTTCTTTTAATTCTTTATATGTTTTAGAGAGAAGTCCTTTGTCTGATGGACAATTGGCTAAGATATTTTCCCAGTTCATGGGTTTTCTTTTCACTCTGTTGGAGATTTCCTTTGACATGCAAAAACTTTTTAGTAGGATGAGATCCCAGTTGTTGATTCTGGGAAGTGTTTCCCGTGCAATTTGATTTTTGTTCATGAACTCTCTGCCTACTCCTATGTCATCAAGATTTTTACCTACTCTGTTTTCTAGTAAGTTTAGTGTCTCTGTTTTTATATTGAGATCTTTGATCCATTTGACTTTATTTTAGTGCATGGTGATAGGCATGGATCTAGTTTTAGTTTATGGCATATAGAAAGTCAGTTTTTCCAGCACCATTTGTTAAAGAGGCTATCTTTCTTCCAATGTACATGTTTGGCCCCTTTACTGCATTTTCTATCATTTCAGAAGGTCCATTTGTGTGACTCCCACTGTCTTCCATTTCAGTGTCTCTTGGGTTTGTTCTTAGTGGGCTGGGGGACTGAGACTGCCTCTTGGTCTTTCATTTTGTCATTTTCTTCTAAAACCTATGTGGCTCTGTGTTCTGCGAGGCTGACCGGGCATTCCCCTGAGGGTCACGTTGAGTCTTGGGTCATGCTGAGTCACAGGACCTGGTAGAGCCAGATCCTGTGCCCAGCCAGTGAGGATGGCCACCCACGGTGTGCGGGTGGAGCCTCTGCCTTAACTGGGTGGGGGCCAAGGTCTCCCGGTCCCAGGGAGCTAGGCAGAGTGTACCCCAGAGTATGATGCTGCCCGGACCCTGAGTCTAGCTGTAAGGAGTTCAGAGCAACAACTGTGCCAGGGCAAGCCTGGGCGAGTCCCAGGCCTACAGTCGAAAAAAAGTTGTTTTTAAAAACATCTTTTATTTTTATTCTCAAAAAGATATTTGAGCTCAGTTATTTCTGTGAAACAAAGAAGAGAATGGTATCCTTAAAAGTCTCATGTTTTAAGCTTTCATTGAAAAAAAGCACTGCAGAAAGATCAGTATTTGAACTTATTTGGGAAATATCCATTAGACTTTATTAATAAATTGGAGAAAAAGTCATATATCAATATACTAGAGAACCTGAGGAAGAGATCAAAAGATATCATGGTTGTGTAAGTGATCTGAGGACTTTACAATTTCCCTCTGCACTATGAAACATTCTTCAGCTTTGGTGTTATGAAATGTATAGAAATTTTATTAAAAACATTTTTGTAATCTTTTCATGAGAGTAATTCTCTTTTCAAGGTTTTCTAGGAATTTGGTTTTTGTTTATAAGACTGCCTATAAGCAAAAATCATCCCATATAATCACATTTGGAATTTGTATTTTTTGGAACATAATTTATTTTAAACTTGGGCATCATATTATTATCTATTGCTATGACATAAATGACCCCAAAGCATGGCTAAAATAAGTGACCTTTATCACTTAGTAATCTCCTTTGACAAAGACACTATTTAGCTAACTACTCTGAATCAGAGTCTTTCATGAGACTTCATACCAGATGTCAGTGGGGCTGCAGTCATCTCAGGGCTTCCCAGGCCCAATGGGTCCCTTTCAAGCTCATAAGTGGCTGGTGACAGGCTCAACTCCTCTCTAGCTCTTGGCTCGAGTTATGGGTTCCCTCTCACTTGACCTCTGAGGTGGATTGCTTTCATCATGATGGGTTGCCTCCTTTAGGCAAGGTATCTAAGGAAGTATGAGGAAGGCTGGAGAAGGTTCCAAGGCAAAATCCACATCTTTTTGATAACTACTTTAGTTACATTCTCTTCACTGGGATAAAATATCAGGGACCAACAATTTAAAAGAGGACAGATTAATTTTGACAAGCAATTTTTAGAGGATTCAGTCTATAGTTCATTGTAGCTGAAGATAGGAAGGGCACTGTGTAAGGTTCTGGCAGAGGAAATGACTCACATCATGGCAGTCAGGAAGCAGAGAGAAGAGAGGAACCAGGGATGGAGTTATAACCTGCCAGGTCACACCTATAGTGACCCACCTTCTCTGACCATACCTCAGAGCCTGCATGATCTAATAATATTCCAAAATTTCCCCTTCTGAATACACAAGGCTTTACATGGGACATTCTATATCTAAACCATAACAATAGCATAACTGAGCAGGTGTCATCCCAGTATTTCTGACATTCTATACTTGTTGTAGGTAAGGTTTGCAAAGAGAACAATTTAATACAAGACACATAGTTTATAGGATTATTTTATGATAGTCACCCAAAGAATCAAATACAAAAGAGAGAAGGAAATCTATTCACACACTACAGACCCAAAGAATAAAGTCGAGGGCCTGGATCCCATGACAATGTCTTGCATGAGTCTAGCTGAAGGTCTAGAGCCCAAAACAATGTCTCATCCAAGTCTGTTTCACGCATCTGTACTAGGAAGGCCCAAAGGTCAGTGATGGATGCTAGAAAGTCTGCATCAGTGGGATGAAGGATCTGCACTAGACTGCAGGCTGAGGGATCTGCACTGGAGCCAGGAAGTGATGCTCAAAGTAAGGACCTGAGTACTTCTGAAAATACCACAGCAACATCGAGGTTCCTAGCTCCCCTGATGATGGGTACAGCCAAGTTCATATCAGGAGAGCCAGTGTGTTAAGCTTCTCCATGAGAACCAATAGTATCACCTCTTCCTCTCCAGTTCTGCTTTTTATGTTGTTGGCAACAATCCTTAGGTGGGTCTTCCACACCCAGCACCACACTGATTCAGTTCAGCTGGTGTTACAAGTTGGCCACCAGTTGTCAATCCACCACGATTCTCCAGAGATGAGCCTGCATGTCCATCTTACGCTCATATTGAAAGAACTGCACAAAGGTTTGAAGTTCAGGAGCCTGAAGGCTAGCATCACAGAGGCTGCTGACCCAGGTGCCTGCTGTGAGTGGCCACAGCATACAAAGTGACTTTCCTTTATCATGCTGATTTTGTGTCTATACAAATACTGGAAATTGAGTCTTAGAAGTGTCATGGACCCTAACTGAGGTCACACTGCTCTAAGCAGAGACAAAATGAGGCTCCATTGGACCCCAAATACAGTAGGGTGACCCTCATACAGATGCGTTGTGCAGCCCTGACTATGGCTATACAAAGTGAAGATGACATAGTTTCAAATGTGCTAGGTTTTAAATTTCAGAGGGAAAGAAATATCTCTTAAAATTTGTATTACTTTTTCTTTTTACCACAGACTCCTACAAAGAAGATAGTCAATGAACAATTGCTCACATGAGTTAAATTTAATATTTTATCACTTGTTCTGGTGTTTGACATCTGTGACATTTTTTTTATGGCAGATCTCTGACCTAGATAGATAATTTCTCTGTCTCTCTGTTTGTCTCTATTTCCTCTCTTTCTCCCTCTATCTCCCTTCTTTCTCTTTCTATACATTATATATATATTATATATATATATATATAATATATATATATATACACACTTGTTTTGTCTATTGAGACACCAGAACTCAAACACTGTGCTTTTGCACTTTGCCTTCACAACATCTTCAATACAAAACTGCATTTTTTCCTCTTCTTTCCTGTGGCTGATAAATCGCCAGCTCCCTCCAGGCTTCTCTCACCTCCATCCACCCAATCAATTATCTGGAGCGTATAGTCCTAATTATTTTTTTAATGGCATATTGAATCTCTCTTTCCTATCCCTTAATTACATCCTATAAAATTTCCATAAATTTTCAGCAGTCACATTCAATTATTCAGAGCCTAATCCAAATAAAAAAAGAAAAACTCACCATGCAACTTGATTTCAGTCATCTGCCTTTCTTCCAAATGAGAATGGACCAGTGTCAGGGGACCTCTGAGAGGGAGTGAAATAGAGTTTACTTCCCCTTTCTATCTTGGCTCTTGTACCCTCCCCTACACTACCCTGTTAGAGAAGATAAAATGGGGCTATTAGCAGTTACAATAGAGCTGTCAGGCTTCTAATTTTAAAAGAAAGCAAATTCCAAGATCATAGCTTTGATAAAAGTATTCCCTTATCTCCTGTGAGGTACATCAAAATTCAATCAACATTTCTTCTTTACATGATTTCCAGAATCCCAAGAATTATCTTGCTATTAATTTTTGTCACCTTCCTTAAAACAAATTTACTAGTCTCATCAATGTGAGGATAGCAAACATTTTGCATTTATTATTTTCCTAAAAGCATATGATAAGTGTTCTATGAAAAATAAACAAAATGAGAAAATTTTAAATAGCTAAAGACTTTCACTATTTGAACTACTTTGCAGTAGTATACTTACCTTTCTTACTGTAGATTTTCATTTTTGGGAAATAATGTGTATGTATGGAAGGTGGATTAAAGGTCACTAAAGATGCCCACTGTGTGGAATCTATCAATAAAAAGAGATTGACCTAGGTGGAACCAAAGTAACCACAAAACTCCTAAAACTAAAACAGAAAAAAAAAAAAAAAAAAGCAATTCTAGGCACCAAAGAACAGTTGACCTGGAGTAAAGTGAACTTCTAAATGGGTGTTGTAAAAATGGAAAACAAATAGGAACATCATTATTGGAATTTTATGAATAAATATATGTTATAATACAACATGCAGAGATTTTAGGGTAGGGACTCTGGCTTCTTGTATTCATCCTAGTGTGAGATGGAAATCTTTGACATAGGCTCTGGGCAGGGTTAGACCTGATCAGCACACAGGATTCACAGTTACTTTCCATTAGTTCTGTGTGAACCAGCTTGTTCCTTTGTGGGGAGGATAACCCCACATTTAGTCCTTATTTAACCCCTCACACCTGGCCTGCCTGAAATGCTGTAAGCCTCTGTAACATCATGCTTGTGTACTGAATTCTCTAGTATAATTTTCTGTTTACATGTTTGTTTCTACAGAAAGTCTCAACTCCCTAATTATAAAACACTTGAACATTAAAGGATGTGGTTGTTTACTTATATTGATACCTAGCACTTTGCAAAAGCAAAGATCTTTGTTCAGTGTATTTAATGAGGGGCTTTACAATGAATTATTGCTTTTGATCAGCTATTAAAGTGTGTCTTCCCTCTGTTTAATTCTTTAATGTCTCAGTTCACTTGATTTTTTGTTGGTGGTGGTGTTTTGGAAATCATGTTTCCTAGACTGATTGAAGTTGTTTTAAAAGTAGAAAATTTGAACTTTTCAATTTTGCTAATAATAAATCTCTTATGATAATGAATTACTCAGAATCCATTCTCTTTTTAAACAATGTATTTTACTATAAAGTTTCCTTTTATTGTATTTGTACATTTGATGCAAAATATTTTAAAATAACACTAAATAAAATTAAGTGATTTAAATTTTAAAGTCATTAATTCTAAAATGCCAGAAATGTAATTAAGTAACCAATAATTATTTTAACCTAGCATTATTTAGCTTATCTAGTCCAAATAAAGTAATTAGATAAGTGCACTTATCCCTAAAATGTTTGAATTTTCAGAATATTCAAATAAAGTTAAATTATTTATAGATATGTAATCACAACTTTCTCTAATTTTGCAATCATAATACATATTCCTATACTATTACCATCTGCAATATGTATGGAAACATAAACTACATGTAGCTGATATGGATGGAGTGTTGAACAGCTGTTGGAGAAAATTCTAATTCTCAGAGGTTGATGTTGCCCTCTTGTGAAATCATAAAATCTGACAGAATTTAAGATTTCTGTTTTGGCAATTGATTTGGACAGATATCAAGAAAAAATGTCTAAGAGACATAATCAGTTTAGGTCATAAAGCAGAACTATAAGTAGATGCCAGTCAGCATGGAAAGCCAGTGTGGACCTCTTGGTTAAAATAGGCTGCCAATGCCTGTGCATTAACATTTTTATGACTTACATGTGGACAACTGCTTGTTAAAGTGTGACTAAAACTATGAATTATAGTTGCAGTAAGAAGTGCCAATACATCTCAGTAATATGAAGGCATGCATTACCGTATAGTTAAACATAATTTAAATTGCATGTCACATACAACATGCTAAATTGTAGGCAAATTACATTATTGTTATAATACTTTAATCACACTACGTATCTTTCCATGTGACTTTGTAGTTTTCCTTGTACAATCAAGGTAGGAGTATACTCATGGTATTTGGTCATTGGGATGTTTGCAGATGTCTGAGGAGAGAGTGAGTTCATATTTGCCATCAGCCTGAGATGATGAAGTGAATCAAGGCTAATATATGAGAGTGTATGAAATTACCTTGGATTAGACCTGAAGTTTGCAGACAAGTCTAGCCCATTCAAGCTTAGATCAGACAACCCATAGTGAACACACAAAATAACCCATTGTCATTTTAGGCAAAGAATTTTGGGGTGTTATATTAGACAGTATTATTATGAAAATAAATTTTATAATGCTTTATGAAGTAGTTAAATACACAGACTTGTACAAGCATGGATGGATCTTCAGGTATTTAAGAAATACACAGCTATATCTAATACAGGTTTTCTGTAAATTGTTGAAGAAGATGATTTCTTTCAAGTGCTTCTGTTGTGATGGTGTCAGAACAATAGACTTACTGGCTGTAACTGAAACCTGAAATATTCATTATTCCTTCTGTACACCACTAAGTGAAGAAGTGAAAATAATTCTGGAAACACCATAGGAAGAAAAAAAATCATGATTTTCTGACAACTTCTCCATTATATTGGAAACAAAATGCTGTAATTTACAGTCTTATCACACAATATAGTTAGAAACAGCCTCTCTGGATGACATTCAAGGAAAACAATCTGAAAAGCACACATCGAACCGCCTATGAAGATACCAGAAAGAGGCAACCCTTGGCTAGCAATATGGAAAGAAGAAAGCCTAGTTCTAATGGCTGGGGAGAGCTTTCATCTTGTTTGTGATGTTTATAGATTACACTGTTGCAGGTGTTGTGCATACATCTGCACGTTTTACTACTTCCATCTGCTATGATTTCATAAGACAGATATTTCTTTTCCAAAGTATTTCATTACTCTTCTTTTATTTCCTCCCATGAATCAATTATATCACCAAGAACATCAAGAGTAGAATATCTAGTCAGACCGAACAAATCTAGTTTCACTAAAAGGGAAAGAGCATGGTATTTTTGGCCCCAAACAATTTTTTGTTATTTCTGTGATTCCATTGTTTTACATCTTGAAAAGAAATAAGATCCTTTACAATTAGAGTCTCAAGGAAAGGTTAACATTTGTAGTCATTGCCAATTGCAAAAACAAAAGTAAATTCTAAGGTGAGAATAACATTATGTCATGAATAAATATGATTAATTAGCCATTAATAGCCACTACTGCAAGTTTATTAGGACTTTTCCTCAGGAACTGCACTTGGTTCCTTTGTTTATTAAGTTCATAGTCAGGATATTTGTATTGCCTTTTTCTCTGAGTGACTTTTTTTCCAGCACTGGAAATTGAACCCAATACCTTCACAATGAACTACATCCCCAGTGCCTCTTTCTTTTTATTTTGAAACAGGGTCTCACTAAGTTGTGGAAGCTGTACTTGAATTTTGATCCTTTTGATTCAGCCTCCCAAAATGCTGGAATTATCTCAGAGTGCCAGCACACCCAGCTACACTTGTATAATTTTAGTTGTAATATACAAGTTTATATGCTATTAAAAATGAAATGTGACCTTGAGATTTTAGCTCAGAGTGGTAAGGTGCCTCACTAGCACATGGAAGATAGTAAATTCACTCTTCAGCAGCGCGTGCGCATGCGCACGCACACACACACACACACACACACACACACACACACACACGCTGAAGAGATGATTGAAGATTTCAATACTATTTGTATACATTTAAAAACAACCACGAAAATGTAACAATGGTAACTTTTAAAATCCAGTTTTTAGTTTTGGTGTTTATTTTTTTTTCTGCACATTGCCTCACATTATAACTTGAATAAAAAATTAAGTGTTTTAGCTACACTTCTAAAATCTTACAAATATACATGACTTCTAGTAGTGAATATAGGGTAATTTTTTTCCAGTTATTAGTATAAAATTTGAACCTTACCTTTAATGTGGGTTTGTACTTTTTAAATGGTTCACCAGACCTAGGGAATATTGTAACATAGGCCAACTTTATTTGATTTACCCAAAGTCCTTTTCCTCTCTACTTTTGCAATGTGCAATCTTGACCTGTTTAGGAAGATGTGTGATAGGTTTTTCTCTCTAGATGGTGTAGGTTTTAAACTGAGGTGTTTTGCTAGGAACTACTGTAACTTTTCAATGGACCCCTCTTTTCCTCTTTTTTCTATTCTGACTTTTAATCAGCAGATTTTTAAAAATGTGACTGACAGTATGTTTTACTTGTGAAAATATACAAATTAGGGTAAATAAAATTGTGATTGTAATAACATGCCAATATAACTAAAACAACGTTTGCTCGGTTACATATAAAAACTTCTTGCTTCAGTTGATAGCATTAATGAATGTATGAATTAAGTGACAATACAGTGAGATAGGAACTGAGATTTTACTAGAGGAGAACAATCTATATTACTGATAATGACCATTTATATGTAAATACTTTGGGTTAATTTAAAGCACTTAAATTAAAAAAATCTTGCTCAAACATTTTTTACATTTCTTTGTGCACTTTTTAAAACTGACCATGCAAAACTTATTACAGCAAAACTTGCCTTAGTCAATAAACCCAGAGTCGAATTGAGAAATAAAATAGTAATAAAAGAGAGTCAGCTTTTTAGCTTGAAGGAAAGATAAATATAAATTCTATATTTATAAAAATCACCTCAGAAGATAAGATAGGTATAAAATTAGAGGTAGGCATTAGTAGTTGCTTTTCTAATATCCCTCTCTCCTCTTTCATAAAATGCCAATTTTTTGGAGTAGCAATAGACTTCATTATAAAATGGCACTAACTGGCCTTCTTTACAATAGGAATTGTCTTTTAAAATGATTCAGTTGCAAAGATGCTAATTACTGTTTTTTCCAGGTTACCTTTCACAGGTGTTTTTTGGCAAATGTACTTGAAAGATTCAAGAGTGTCCCTGTACAGAGCAAAGGAGAGGGTATACTTGCTGAACACTATAAAAATGTTTGTGCGGTTCAAGTTCAAGATCTCCTATCCTCTGATACAACACTCTAGGGCACAGCCTGACATTTGGGATCAATTTCATTGAGGTTGAAGGCCATGCTGATGATACGCATGTTGCTTGGTGAGCAACAGAGTGCTCTTCTCACATATAGGAGTCTTGAACCTTCCATCAGCATTGCATGTCATGGTGGCAGGATAAATTGTCATCTTGTATGTAGGATAAACACTTCAGTCTTTAGAACTTCTTGAGAGATGGTTAACAGAAGAGTTTTACAGAATTAGCACTTACATCTTTATTTGTGATCCATCTTGAGTTAATTTTTTATTATAATATGATGGAGGGCCCAACCTCATTCTTTTCCATGTGAATCTCCAAGTGTCCCAATACTAAGTATGACAAGTCTCTTCTTTCCTCCATTAAAAAACACAGGCACCTTTGTAAAAAATATCAGATGGCACCAAATTAAAGTTTATTTCTTCACTCTCAAATCTATTTAATCAATTTATATGTTTGTTCTAATATTAGTGCCACACTGTTTTGACTACTTAAGATCTGCTTTTTTTATACATGTAAGTGTGAAACTTACAAAGTTATTGCTTCTTTTGAGATTGTTTTCGATTTTGGTAATATGAACATGCAATTGATTTTGTTATACTAATCTTATGGTTTGGAGATTTTTAGGATTTTCTATAACAATATTATATATTTTTTGCAAAGTAAGATAGTATGACTTCCTTTTCAATCAAGATAATTGCTTTTTTTTCTTGCTTAATTGGCCAACTAAAATTACCAGTTTAGGGTCAGAAGTGGTGAAGTATTCCTGGCACTTTTGCACTCTGAGAGTTGAAACAGGAGGAGTGCAATTTTGAGTCCATCCTGGGCAACTTAATGATTTATAGAGATCCTATCTCAAAATAACAAAAACAAAGCAAAAAGAAAGGAAGGAAAGAAAAAAGAACATGAAATAAAAGAATAGAAAACAACAGTACAGAAAACAAAGCAAAATGAAACAAAGCCAAACAAAAGAAAACAAAAGAAATTTATGATGCAGTTTAGTGTGAAGGCCTTAGATTAAATCCCCAGCACATGCACGCACACACAGAAGAACAATCACCACTTTGAATTTCACTGGTACTTGAAAAAGCATCCTTGGCTTCTAACTGATTCTGGGGAGTAAGCAGTTTGTCATTTAACATCAAGTTTGATGTTTATTGTGAGGTTTCTTCAGATATACTATAAAGAGTTGAAGAAACACCAAAGCACCACAGGTACCCAATTGCATTTAACTCGGTAGCTATCATCACAGCCTGTGTTTCTCTGGATAAGATGGTTGCTTATGGCACCAGGGTTGGGGGTGGGTTGATATTGGTACTTCTTGTTTCCCAGCCTACACGCCAGAAGGGGCTGGGGTCCGGTTGTTCCCAGTCCAGCCATGGCCCATGCATGGCCCTGGTTCCCAGACTGGACTTTTTTTGCTGCTGGGGCCATTGTTTTCTTTAACCCCAGTCTGCAAATGGCACTGACTCATGGGGAGAAGCTTGGGTCTAATTGGTCTGGTCCACTGGAGGTCCACACATGGTGCTGGTTCCCAGACTGGACTTGCTTGCTGCTGCAGCCATTGTTCTCTCTAACCCCAGTCCACGAATTGGAATCTTGTTGTGCTTTGGTGTTTCACTAACATCGCAGGTCTAGGGTCAGTGGTCTGATCATAGGATCAGAGGATGTTAGTACGCAGTGTGACACCAAGAGGGGAGCTCCTTCTGAGGGTTGCAGCCATTGTTGATTCCTTATGGTGTTGTTTTGGAAGTCCTATATTGTTTCCATTGTTTTGTGGGTTGGGTTTTAGTCTCTTTTGTTTGATTATGTCAAATTGAATGGTAGAAGCAGCTGTTTCAAACCTAGCAAGGTATATTATGGTAGCAATTTTGGATTTGCTATTGGCTTGTTTTGAAATTCTTTATTGCATTCATTGTTTTGTTTTTATTGTTTCTGTTCTATTCTGTTCTGTTTGATTTTTACTATGTCCAAAGCTATCTGCAACTATTTTGATGACATCCAAAGGCATTATGGTAACTACTGTTGATTACATAATGTTTTGAAGTCAAAATATTGAGATTATCATGTAGTTTTTATTCTTATTCTATTAATACAGTATACTATGTGTATTTTGGCATGAGAAACTAATTTTACATTTTTGGAGCTATTATACTTTTTCACAGAGCATAATTCCTTTTAAATGTTGCTTCATTTGTTTGCTAGTATTTTCTTTTTGAGAATGTGTTTTATAGTCATAAGGGACAATTTTAACATCTTTTCTCCTGGTGCCCTTACTCAATTGTTTAAAGAATTAACATAAGCCCTTCACAAAAGTGTTTCAAAATTAGAATAAAAGTGAACATTTTCCAACTGATTCTCAGAGGCAATAAAACTGGTGCCAAAACTTTATCAGGACATGAATTTACATATTGATGCATTCTCTGCTTTGTAGTCTCACTTATTGTTTTCCAATCTAGTCTTTACTTTTTCCTTCTTTTTGCTTTTGTTTAGTCTGTTTTCATCAATTTTCTTAATTTGACAGCTTTGACAATCATTTTAAGATGTATTTCTTATTTAATATCTGAGGACAAACTTGGCTGCATTGTCCAAATTTCATTTTGTAGTGATTTCACTTTCATTCATCGGAACGCATTTTCTAATTTTTCTTGTGATTCCTTCTTTGACATATTAGTTGATTAAATGTGTGCTTTTACAATTTCTCCTACTTGTTAAAATTCCCAAATGTCATTTTGTTGTTGACTTCTAATTTTATTTCATTGTGTATGGGAATTTTTGTATTGTTTTGCTATAGCATTCCTGTAAAAGTGCAAAAAAATTTACATATTTTATAAAAGTATGATCCTTTTAAATTTATTTGGGTTTTTTTTTAAACTGGGGATCAAACTCAGGACCTTGCACTTGCCAGGCAGGTGCTTATGCCCCTGAGCTACAGCCCAGCCCTCATTTGGCATTTTCATATCCTACCATCTTGTCTATCTTGCACAATGATCCATATGTATATATGTCTGTATGTTTTAGAGTTCTGTAGCATTGCTCAAGTCTTCTAATTCTCTTGAGCTTCTGCTCATTTTTCTGTTAATTACTGAATTTGAGACATTGACATCTCCGACTATTGACATTGAGTGATTTACTTCTTCCTCTATTTCTATCAGTATTTTTATCAATAATTGATGTACATACATGTTTAGAAACATTTTAACATGATGGATTAACCGTTTTTTCATTACAAATATCTTTCTTTGCCTCCAAGGACAAAATTGTCTAATAGTTTGACTTTTATCATTTATTATTAGTACCCATACATTTTATGAAATACTGGATTTCAATGGATGTATTTTTTAAAAAGAATGTAAAAAGTGTCACTGCTAGAGTGGTTCTTTTTGCTGTTGCTTGTTTGTTTCTGTGTGGTGCTATAGTTTTTACATTCATTCCCTTTCAATTTACCTGTGTCTTTGAATTAAAAGTGCATCTCTTGTAGAAGCAACATAGTTAATTATGTTCAAAGTACTCTGCTTCTGTCTTTTTATTATAGTGCTTAGCCAAATAGTCTAATTCAGTTCTTGAGGAGATAAGATTTATTTTGTGGCCTTAGATATTTTTCTAATTTTTGGTGGCTGTTTTTCTCATGACTTCCATTTCTATGACAAATGCTAATATTTTAGAATATTCTTAGTGTTTGTTTTATGATATGAGCAGCTTTCTACCAGGTTCCCCAAGTATTATTATTACTATCTTAAAACAAATTATTTTAGATTAATTTTAATAGTGTACTTGAACTTTCTAGCAAAATAGTATTGTTTCTAACTTTCTTCATTGTGCTATTTTTGTAATACAAGTTACGTTTTTACTGATACGTCTGTCTCTATTCAGGTATCTTTGATATCAAATTAAAGAAAAACAGATTTTTCAAGGACAAATATGTTTATATTGTCTTTTTATTTGCATATACATTTATCTTACTGTTACTGTCCACTTCTGTGTGTGGTTTGAAATCACCATCTAGTATTTTTTAATATCAGCCTAAATAATATAAGACTTATAAATATCTCTTGTACTTATGGCCGGCCAGAAACATTTTTTCAATTTTTAAGTTTATTGTTTATTTCTCAGAATAATTTAATTTCCTCTGCTTTTTAAAGATACTTCAACAGCTGAATGTGGAAACCTTGCCTATACTTTTTCTTGGCAGACTCTACACATGTAATTGTTTGCTCTTTGTCCTCTATTTTTAGGCTGAGACTCATGTTAGTCTTACAGTGGATCTCTCCATGTGGCATGACTGTTTCCAGGCTGCTTTCAAGATACCTTCCTTCACTTTGCTTCTTGGTACTTTGTTTACAATTTTCCCAGTTATTGATTTTTGAGAATATCCTACTTAGAGTCTTGGAGCTTCTTGGATGTACAGATGTTTTTCCATCAAATTTGAAAAGTTGGTTACTATTTTTTTCAGATATTCTCTGTTTATCTTCTTCTGTCTGGAGCTCCATATGGATAGTGAGATGCCATTCTCAGAGCTTTCTTTAGCTTTTCAACTACATTTCCTTCTGTTATGGATCATATGTATAATGGTTGCAAAGTCTGTCTAATAAGTGAAACATCTCAATTTCCTTTGGGAGAGAGTGCCTATTGACTACTTTTTCCTTCTTGTGACTGCATCAAACTTTCCTGCTTTGAAAACTGGGTATTTTACATAAACCTTTTTAGTGATGTTTTAGATTATATTTATTTTCCACTGTTTGTCATTGCTGCTGGTTTTGTTCTTATTGTTTGCTTTCTTGACTTTGCTGTACTTATTCTGCAATATGCTAATTAGTTGTTTCAGTGTCTGTGTTCCAAGAACAGGGTAGTCACAGGCCCCTGTGAATATCAAGTTACCCACTTTCCCCATTGTGGTGTTGATCAGTTTCTCATTAGTCCAAACATGTCACTAGCAATGGTGGCTATAAAAATGAATTCAACATAGACACATCACCATTCATAAAGAACAAGCTGACTCAGTTTAGATAAACCTAAACGATAAAAATGTAAGTTTTCAGGGAGATGATAAATGGGCCAAGTAATAATCATCCTCAAATGTCTTAGAAGTTATACTCTCATTCTTCTACTTTCAGTAGTTGCTAAGCTACTAGCAAGCACTATGTGATTATGAGGCTATTGGTTTAAAAATTCAGTATAGAAGTGGAAAAAGGAGGATTGTAGAAAGATTCAATTGCAAAACTTTAATTTCATGCATTTCAAAATGCTAATTTTGATTATTTCTGCCAGTTTCTCTTTATTTTATGGAAGAATGGATTTTAGTAAAGATCTTTTTTTCCCACTCTAGAGGTATGGCTCCTGTCTTGTTATATTTTGCACTATCCTTCCCAACAACAATACTTAGATATTGGTTTTATAAATGGCAAGGGCTGAGCTTTAAACTTATATGAATTTCTGTTTTTTGCTATACCGTATTTCCTATAATACAAGATCAAATGATCCATTTGAAGTAGTTTGTGATAACCTATTTTATGTTTTATTATATAAAGATGATTTAAGGCCCAAGACACATCTAAGCAAAAATTGTTTGTAAAAAAATCTTTCTGAGTTATACAACATTAAAATGATTTAAGTAATGAGGATTATGAATTCTAACAAAAACAAATATAAAAATGTGAAGAAAATTAGGTAAGGAGTTCTTTTGGAAAAAATACAATTTTGATAGTGTCTAAAATAATTACTGGTTTAGAATAAGACATCGGAACAAAAATAACATTTATAATAATTGATAATAATATTGAAAGATTTAAAAAATCTCACTAATTTGTTTTAGTGAAAATGAAGTTTGGACTTACAATTTTTTAACAGTGAAAATAAACCTAAATTTTATAGGACAAAAAGGTTCCTGGATAGAACCGTAATTCCAATATTTGTAAGAAAATATGGAGAGCAATCTTTTGTGCTATTCGTTTTAAATAGTATATGCAGGGAGACTGACAGAATTGTGAAATAATGGAAACTTTTAATTTATGGCATATACACATATATGAACATGCCCAGACACGCATAAACACACACACAAACACACACGCATGCACAAATAAACGTGACATACTTAGGAACCCAGGAGTTCCCAAGATGGAATGCAGACTTTAAAAAATATGTAATTTCACTATAAATGTGGGAAATAATCTCACTGAAGGAAACGGAAGTAAAGGATCTCTTTTAAAAGAGCAGTATCTGTAAAGGCCTAAAAGAAAAAAAAATTTATGCACCAAATTCTCATTCATTCATTTATTCTCCATGCAGAAAAAGTTATCAAAACTGATGCCCTTACATATCAGTGTAGGAATTGAACAATAAGGAAAATAAAGGTGAACGATTTTTATTGTTTGTCTCCACTGGCACTGAAGGTTGCAACAGGCAGAAGTAGAAGTCTAGAGTAACACTAGACATGGAGGCAGCAATGTGAATTTATGTTAGGCTTAATTAAAATAGAAAAGTGTATATTGAAAGCCATATTTGTAGTCTGTGTATGTGTAAATTTTTTATATGCACACACACTTCCTTGATCTCTCATGTGAGAGACTTAGAGCAACGACAGTCCAGAACTAGTGCACTACATGGCTGCTGCTTAGATCTTACTTTCTAACACTATTCACCAACAAAAGGATTAAATATATAATGGTAAAGGAAATAGTAAGAATGAGAGCATATTGCAAGAACTAGAGCATATTGCAGTGTCAGGATAGAAAGGAAGTTGTACAACTTTTGTGGAAATCAGTGTAGAGATTTTTCGAAAAGCTAAAACTAAAGGTTTCATTTTCTCTTCTTAGTAACTTCCCAAAAGAATTAAAAGCATCTTACCACAGCGATATATGCACACCTATTGTTATAGAAGACACAGTTTGTAATAGCTAAGTCTTGGAAACAGCTCACATCCTCATCTACCAATGAATGGATGAAGATGTGATTTTTTTTTATGCAGTGGAGTACTACTCAGTCATAAAGAAGGATAAATTTGAGACCTTTCTAAGTAGTTGGATGCACCTGGAGACGATACTCTTAAATGAAATAAAGGGCACATGTGTAAATATTGCATTGTTTCTCTGGTATGAAAAACAAAAAGTGTACATAATGACCAAAATATATAATAGATACTGTGATATAGGAAGAAAATGTTCAAATGGGAAGGGGAATGAAAGAGAGGGAAGAGGGAAAGGAATGGAAAAGAAAAAAATGGAAAAAGAAGGAAAAAATGGAAAGGAAACTTTTGTCAATCAGGAGGGTAAGAAAGGTTGAAGGGAGGGTAGGGGAATCAGATAAAAAAAGAACTAAGTTATATCATACACAGATCAAAATTTCCTATGGATTAATGTGATCATTATGTATTCTAAAAGGCATCTATAAAATTCATTAATGTAAAAAAATTCCCAAGACAATTGAAAAAGCCCCCCAATGCCCAAAATTAGAAACAAAATATAAAATATAATATTGGATTATCATTTAAAACAGAGAACAAACAATCATGAGCCCTCATTGCTATAATAAATGGCTGAATAAATGAATAAAATACCAGAAGATGAAAAAAACTCCCATGGAGAATAATTTGATGAGGGAGTGCTTATGTATGCTCTGTCAGTCTATCAAGGTCACACTGATACTAAGAGTTCTGGGTAAAGTATAATGGAAATGTGATAAAAATGTGTCCCACTGGTGTACTGAAAATGAGCAATACTGATGCCAATTATGGGGGTACCTAGGTGTGTGATATCTGGAAACCGTATTACCTTTACAGTTTTTCTACAAATGTGAAGCTGTTCTGAAAGGAACAGTTAATTTTTAAAAAGTGAGTACTGAGACAGTAAGCAGTACAAATGTACATTTAATAAAGCAAATTGGTTTAGCACTTTTCCATTTAGGCTTTAATTTTAATGCAGTAATTGCCCCCAAATTTAGATGCATTTCTGGGCAGAAAAAGTGAAAAGCACCCTACTGCTATATCCAAGGAAAAATGTTGAAGTCACATGATACAATGAAGCACAATGTAGATGCATTATTATTCAGATTAAAGGAGATAACTGGAGCTTACTGGTCATATTCATAACGTTGCTATAAAGAATACATCTAAGTGTTATTAAATATGTTTATCTGGAGTAGGTAACCAAATGACATCATCTGGAGTGTAGAATCCACCTGTCATAAAATTAGTAGTGCAGAAATTGTTAAAATATTATTTGGAGTTCTTATTTTATCTAGATGCAGTATGTGAACTACACACTAGTTCTTCTGGAGGTTTCCTTTGTAATAATGTGTCTATGAAATTATTACCAATTATATCATCAGGTAGTAGAAACATTAGATGGTTCAACCTCAGTATATTTTGCAAATGTATTGTTACGAGCTTGAAACTTTTTTCAGTATTTGAAATACAGTAACTGTATGGGAATTTTATTATTCTTAAACAAATTAATTTGAAATTTATATTGATAAAATAATGTCTAAAAATAAGTAAATTCTGAACATTTTTTGCTTACTGTAAAATTTGGAGACATAAGTGAAGATTTCTAAGAATATTTCTTGTCCAATTATTAATTTTTGGCTTCATGTCCAATATATTCTAAAATAATATATATTTAATTTTCAATATTGCACTTATTATTTTATGTGCAATATTTTAGTGCTTCTAGATAACTTGCACGGCAAAAAATAAAATCTGTTTTTCTGTGGAGAATTATTTCTGAGAGATTGAAACCAGGTCATAGATCTCAAAGTGAATCACAGTGTGGTAAAGATTTTAAAAATGAGCATAACTGTCTTGTGTTGTATGGTGAGAACTATTTGTGGTATGTTAAAATTAACACAGATGTAAAGAAACTGTATAATGAATTTTCATGTACTCATTACACCATTTCAACAATTATTGACATTTGTACAAATTTGTTTTATTAACATACTATTAAAATTTTTGATCCATTAAAATTTATTTTTAAAATTCGTATATGATCCCACTTTATGGATAAAAATTATTAATATTTGAGTAAGTTTTAACTCAAATAAAGTCAGTTTTCTATGGAATAGTTTAATTCATATTTCTTATACTCTATACATTTATAAATTACTGGTTAGATCTAGAGGTTTAAACAGACATGGTTTTAGATTTTGTCCTAGTCCTTGCATCCATCCATTTTATTCATTTAGAGGTGAAAGACAATCTAAACTCCTTCTTAATTCCTAGTTTCTCAATTCATAATTTTCCCATGAAGAAAGTTTGAACACAATCACTCCTTCTGCATATTGCAAGTGGGACTCATCCATGCAGAATGTCGCACCATCAACTCCTTGCTCACTGTGGCTACCGCATATGGATCTATTGTGTACCATTGATAGAGAGGTTCCCAGTGACTTGAAGTATAATGAATTCTTCATGCCTTTAAATTCTAAAGTCTGGTATATGTATTTTTATTAAAACCAGTATCATTTTCCATTAATCACTAGGATTTAATATATTCCAACATGGAGAGATTCTTCATGCATAATTTTTTATGTCATTTTAATAAATGTAGAGAAAAAGAATTTTTTTCTCCCAAATTCCAAATTCTTGCTCAATTCCTAATTTTTCCATGAAGAAAATTCCTTTATTTGAATTCCTCATACCCTTTTGAGTAATATTAAATTACAATTCTCATTTTTTTACATACTAGCTCTTTATGTCTGAATAAAGATTACTGAAAGAATCATGTCTCTTCTATTCCTTGATAGGTGAGTAAAACTGATTACAATTTACTGTTTATTTTTAAAAGCTAGAAGAAATTTTTTTAATGTTTGTTTGTAAATTTTTGCTGCACATATGATTAGCTTCATTATGGGGAGTAGCATATGTGCACATTCATTTTACTTCCCCTTGCCTTCCCCTTGATGCTCCCTTCATCTCTAATCCCTGTTTCTGCTTGCAAATGATCTATCTCTTATTTCATATTATCTGACTTTTATTTTGCCTTTGATTTGTACTTTGTGCCTCTTATATGAGAGAAACCATACAATATGTGTGCTTATGTGTTTGATTTATTTCACTTAACATTTTGGTCTCAAGGTGCATCTATTATTCTACAAATTATTCATATTTACTCTTCCTTATGGAAGAGAATATACATTATATATATCATATATGACATATATATGTATATATATATATATATTTTTTCCTTATCCTTTCATATGTTGGTATACATTAGACCATTTCCAAGATTTAGCTATTATGAGTTGTACTGGCATGAATATTGTTATGCATACATCACTGTAATATAATGTCTTCAACTGTTTGGGAAGATACTGTCTTATTTATTTTTCTCATTGCTAAGACAAAATACCACACACCCAAAGTTAAAAGAGTAAATGATTATTTAGCTCAAGCCTGTAGAGGTTTCAGTCCATAATCTGCTGGCTCCAAAGCAGGATGGCTCATGGCAGAGGCGCAACTGTTAATGGCACTGAGAGAGAGAGAGAGAGAGAGAGAGAGAGAGAGAGAGAGAGAGAGAGAGAGAGAGAGAGAGAGCAACCAGAGAGAGAGAAGGGACAAGCCTCTTTCTGTCCCTTACATTATTTCCTGGCTACCCACCCTAGGGAGGGTGTAGCATTCCCACCCTTAACCCTAGCATTGGACCATGAATCAATCAGAAATTCTACATTCAGCCACCCCTGCAAAGCCTGCCTCCCATGACTGCATGGCACTGGTAGGACATCTAGGTACAAACCATAATGCATACCTCGGAAGGGAATAGCTAGAGTGAATGAAACTTCTATTTTTAGCTTTTTGAGTAATCTCCATAATGATTTACTTGAGGATTTTACTAGATTACATTCCTACTAATACTGTACATGGATTCATCTTTTCCTACAGTTTCACCAGGATTTGTTATTATTTTATTTCTTGATGATATTCATTTCAGAGTAGTACGACTTCTTAGTTCTGTTTAAATTTGCATTCCTGTAGTGGGTAATGATGATCAGCTTTTTTTCATGTAGTTATTGGCAATCCTAGCTCTTCTGAGAAGCATCTATTCATTTTAATTGCCCAGTTTTTGATAGGGTAATTTTTTTGGGAGGATGAAATTTTTGAGTTTTGTACCTATTCTAGAGATCAGTCCTCTAAGGAGTAACTGGCAATTTTTTTCTTTTTCTATAGTTTATATTTTTACTCTATTTGCTGTTTCCTTTGATGTCAATTTAACATAATCTCATTTGTTAATCCTTGAGTTATTTCTTGTGCAATTGGGGTTCTGTTAAAAAAAAATCCTTGCTTATGCTTACATCTCCAAGGGTTTTACCTATTTTATCTTCCAACAGATTGAATATTTCTGCTTTAATATTTCATTCTTTGATTCATGTTGATTTTAGTTTAGTAAATAGTGAGAGATACAGGTCTAGAGTCAATCTTCTGCATGTGTGCAACTGGTGGAAACAGAAGTACTTGTTGAAGAGTCTGTCTTTCCTCCAGCATATGTTTTTGACACCTTTGGTCAAAGATCAGACCACCAAATATTTCTGGGGTTGTTTCTGCATCTTCTATTTTGCATCTTCTACATATCTGCTTCTGTGCCAATAACCTGCTGGTTTTTATTTTTATCATTATAGCTTTCTAATGTAAATTCAAATCTAAGATTGTGATATCCTATGGTTTCCTTTTGTTGCTTAGAATTGCTTTTTAAAAAATTTTTATTCTGAATGTCTTCTGTTTCCATATAAAATTCAACACTGTGTTATCTAGTTATGCAAGAAATGCTGTTGGCATTTTGATTGAAATTTCATTTAGTTTATATGTCGGTTTTAGTAGTATGCACATTATGACAGCGTTGATTCTGTGCATACAGGAATAGGGAATATCTTTCCATTATAGGATGGCCTTTTCCATCTCTATTTTCAAAGCACAGTACCAGTACCATAGTTTTCATTGTAGAGGTCTTTCACTCCTTGCTTCTGTTAACTAATGAGTGTTTAATTTTTGCTGAGGTAACTGTGAAAGGTTTTATTGTCCTAATTTCAAAGACAGTGAATTAATAATTGGTGTCCAGGAATCCTACTAATATTTGTACATTGGTTTTGTATCTTGCTTTTTTTCTGAATTTGTTTATTAGTTCTAGGGATCTTCTATGTAAGATTATGTTTTTAACTAATAAGAGAGTTCAAATTCTACCTTTCTTACATGTGTCTTTTATTTTTCTTTTGCTTGATTGCTGTAGCTAAAGATTTGAGTACTATATTAAACAGGAACGATGATAGTGTAAATTCTTGTCTTGTTCCTGGTTTTAGAGATAAAATTTTCAGTTTTTCTACATTTAATATGATGTTGGCAGTAGGTTTGTTACAAATGTATTTCATTAAAGTGAAATAAAGTCTTTCTATACCTATTGTCAGGTATTTTTTAATCATAAATGAATATTGCTTGTCATCACAGGGTTTTTTTTGTCTATTGAAATGGTCATATGATTTTTGTCCTTGTTTCTGTCTATGTGATGTATTATGTTTACTGATTTGCATATGTCAAAATATACTTGTGTCTCTGTGATACAGCCTAGTTGGTCATGAAATATGATCCCTAATGATTTGTTGCATTCTATTTGCAGGGTTCTGTTTGAGAATTCTTGTGCCTATGTTCATTTAAAAAATTGACCTGCAGTTCTCTTTGTTAGTTGAGTCATCGTCTTTTTTTGGAATCAAGATAATGCTAGCTTCCAAGAATGAGTTTGGCAGTACTCCTTCCTTTTAAATTTCCTTAATGAACTTAAGAAATATTGGTATTCTAACTTCCCTAAGTTCTCATAGAATTCAGCTGTACATCTATTGGGTTTTTTTTGTTGTTGTTGTTGTTGCTGTTGTGTTTTTTTTTTTCCAAGTCAGGAGCTCTCTATGTAGTTCAGGGTGGCCTTGAACTCATGACGTAGCCCAGGCTGGCCTTGAACTCACGGTGATCCTCCAGTTTCAGTTTTCCAAGTGCTGCGATTACAGGAGTGTGCCACTATGCCTGACTAGGCTTTTCTTTTCTTTTCCTTTTTTTAAAAAATTTATTTATTTTTATTTAAGAAAGAAAAAACACAAAAAAGATAAAAAACATAAGAGACAAACAAGCAATAACAACAAATCCAATACAATAACAGTACAGGTTTACAAAACAAGATGATTGGAATTTGACAATGGTTGCAATATTGCATATCTTTCCCTTCAAAAGGGTTGTTTAGATTAGCGGATATAGACACGTAAAAATGATCTAATCATGAGTATTAACTGTTCTTTTTCAATAACTAATACATTTAGTAGTATAGTCATTTTAGCTATCTTATGTATACATACATACAAACTTATGTCATTTTCCTTTTCCCTTCCTTCTTTCCTCCTTTCCCCTATCCCAATTGCTTTTGCTCTTTGACCAGTTTCTTACCCTTGCACAGTACTTATTATATATTTTGGATTGTATATACTTTTTCATTTTATTGCACTAGGGAGATGATATGGTATTTCCACATGTGAGTTTGATTTATTTCACTTATGAGTATGGTCTCAAGTCATGTCCATTTACTTATAAAAGTCTTGATGCAATCTTTCTCTATAGCTGAGTAGTACTCCATTGTATAAAAATACCACATCTTTTTTATCCATTCCTTGACTGATGAGCACTTGGGTTGTTTTCAAGATTTGCCTATTACAAATTGTGTTGCTATAAACATAGATTTTGCTTATTTGTAGTTTTTTTAAAATTACTTCTTAATTCCATTCCTTGTTACAGGACTGTTCAGAGCTTTTACATCTTTTTGTTTCAGTTTTGTTTAAGAATCTGTTTGCTTTAGATTCTTCAATTTAGGAAAAAAAAAAGGATTTTGGAGTAGTTACTAATAATTGTTTGAATTTCGACAGTGTTGTGATTTTGCTTTCATTTGTAATTACGTTGATATGAATCTTTTCTTTCATTTTTTGGTAAATTTGACTGAGTTTGTTTATTCTTTTGAAGAACCAGTTATTTATTTTATTCATTCTTTGCTTTGGACTCTGTTTTTCTAATGTGGGTTGGACCTTCATGCCGTTCTGTGAATTTCTCTCTTCAGTTCTCAGTGGGACCAGCCTGTGTGGATGCTTTGTTCTGGAGTTTTTAAAACTGAGGCAGCACTTCCTTGCAGTGTAAACTGGATCATGCTATAAATAGCTCAATATGTTTGTCACACCCGTAAAAATATTTAAGTGAAACACTAATTAAAATGTACCTTACTGTATAAAATACGAAGCTTCTTTTTTTTAAAATTTTTTTGCCCTGGATCAAACTCATGACTTTTCACTTGGCAGGCAGGCACTTGTGCCACTGAGTTAAATTCCCAGCCTCAAAGTTTCTTAAATTTAAAAATTTTCTTAAATATTTGACTCTGTGTAATAGAAATATTGCTAAGATTTTAGGTAGATTCCTATATAGTAATTTAATTTTTATTTATCTTTGAGTTACTTCTGTATATATTTTTGGTGATATATATTTTTCTGTTATTTTATGAATTCTATGCATTATATAATCATTACTTTTAGTAACATCCATAAAATTTCTAAAAAATTATTTTATTGAGAGAGATGTTACTCTGTTTCTTCTTTCCTCTTAGTTTCTCTGTTCTTTCCTATAAAATTTTCTTTCTATCCTCCTAAAAACTAAGTTAGCAGAACTATCTTCTACTATATCACTCTTTTGTATTTTTGTTTGTTTGCTTGTTTGAGACATGGTCTCACTATGAAGTTCAGGCTGGCCTCAAATTCACTATGTAGCTCAAGCTGGCCAACAACTCTCAGCGATCTTCGTGCCTCAGCCACCATAGTGCTGGAATTACAACTGTGAACCACCATCACTGGTTAGGATACCGATCTTTGAATGTGGGATTATTTGAATGTGAGTGGTCTAGTATTACTGTAACAATGCACAGTTTCCAATTTTTATTAATAAAATTTGAAAAGGTTAATTCCTTTTTTATCTATATGATTATAATTTATTATATAGCTGAATGAACAAGACAAAGAAATTAAAGGTAATATAAACAGTTTAGGAAGCAAAATTTTTTTCTATCATTCTTAGGCTTACTACCTAAAAACCTGTGAATGAGAGTAACAAATGATAGAGAAAAGAGTACAAATTCATAACTTATATACAAAAAGCAGTGCTCATTGACACTAATTAAGAAAAGTGATTAGAATATGGGGTTATAGATCTATCTTAAAAAGGACAAAAGATGGGGAGAAAAAATGTCCACTGGAACAGCAAACAAGTTTCTTTAGGAAAAATGAAGGATTTTTTTAAAAAAAGAAGGTAAGAAAGTTTCATGAAAATGTTTATGTATGTAGGTTTTAGTGATTTTTCTGCCTTCTTCATCACAATGAATCTCCCCCACAGAGTGAGTTCATGGTAGATTTACTCTTGGTCTCTTTTCTGGAAGTGGTATTTTAAATATTATTTTTCTTCAAGTTAATCTGTAAAGAAAAAAATTCAACAAAATACTTATGAATCTTGGCAATTTATTGCCACATTTCATCTTCTGCTTAAAAATCAATTGAGAAAATTCAGTTAGTAGAATGTGCCACTATTTTCTAACTAAAAGGAAAACTTTAATGTAAATTTTTTTTCTTAATGTACTATTTATAGCACATTAGTTGGACCAGGCAGTCTAAGATCAATGATTCCACTGGAGTTCATTCAGTTAAATTCTTTTTTTTATTCTGAGGACATTCAGTGAACTTGAAGGAGGATTTATAGCCTGTTTGACTGTAAAAGGAGGTTGACAAGTGTCTTTAAAATATAAAACATAGTTTCAATTTTTATGCAAACATTGGGAAGTTTTAAAAATGGCTAAAATAGTAGCAAATCATTTATAAACTCTTCATGTTGGTATCTATTTATCATAATACAGATTTAACACTAACTCACTTTTTAAAAACAGACTTCATTTTTAGAGTAGTTTTAAATTCACATGAAAATTAGCCAGACTGTACAGAGAGCCTCCATATCTCAATTGCTCCCCACTTGCCAGCCTTCCCCTGTATACAGAACTTGCCAGAGTGATATGTTCATCTGGTATAGCCAATAACCCAAGACTGACAAATCATCTGCACCCACAGTTGAAGATTCACGAGAGGGCTCACTCTCGATACTGTACTTTGTATGAGTTTTGACAAATACATAATGACATATGTGCACCATTACAGTATCAAATAGAATAGTTTCTCTATCATAAAAATCTGCTTACTTCTACATTTGATCCTTTCTTCCTCCCTGCTACTACAGTTTTAAAAGATTTAAGTTTTTATCAGTATGTACATGTTTGTAGTTAATACTGATTCCATTCATCATGGGGAGATGAGACATGTGTACCACACGTTTTAATCCTTTTTACTTCCTTTTACCCTGCACTCCTCCTCCCTCCTGGATCTCTTGATCCCCTTCTCATTTGCAAAATAAATCTACCTCTCTGTTTATTATTATCCATCTTTTACTTTGCTCTTTAAATTATTTATAGTCTGGAAGATGCTATCTCCATAGTTTTATCTTTTTCTAAAACTAGGCAAAATTGTACCACACATAACCTTTCCAAGTTGATCTCTTTCAGTTGATAATATACTTTTGATTCCTTGATTTTTGTGGATTGCACTCACTTAGCACTGGATAATATCCTATTATGTGGATATATCACAGTTTTTTTTGTTTTGTTTTTGTTTTTCACCAGTATGAAGAATTGAACTCAGGACTTTGCCAGGCAAGTGCTTACATCTCTGAGCTGTATCCTCAGCCCTTGTATCACAGTTTACTCATCCACTCACCTACTGAAGATACCTTGTTTGTCTCCAAGGTTTAGCAAGTATGAATAAAGCCATGATATACATTTGCCAGTAGGATTTGTGTGGATGTAAATTTTCAACTCAATTGAGCAAATATCAGTGATCATGAATACTGAATTGTACAATTAGTATAAAAGTATGATTAGTTTGGTAAGAAATCTGAATGGTATTTAAAATTCATTTTCCCATTGTTGCAGATGAGAAATCTTTTTTTCAGATAAGAAATCTTGATTTTCAAAAAGAGTAGTTTGTTTATCTTGTATCTATAATGCTTTAATAAATGATTTCACCAATTTTAAACATTACAGTAGAAAGTTTTGCTTCTTCTGATATTCTGGTCTCAAACATCTTATAAAATGTACATGATATAAATTTAAAATGCTAAATTTTAATGTAAAATCAATAAAACATGATTCATTTATAAACAGAGTAGGAAAAGAAAGATTCCAAAATTAGCATTTAAAGGAAACATACTTTGGATCTTGTAATAATTATATGTAATAATTGTATGCCTCAACATACATAAGGATGGAGGGAGACAGAGGCAGGGAGCAGTGCGATGTAACAATGATCAAGATGTAATTCCTCAATTGAATGTAAATATTATGTATCAAAATAGTATACTACTAACAATTATAAAAGATACCATAATCAAAGGTAAATAATTAGTAGAATGCCATGAGGTAATAATATTCTTAAATTTTGCAAGGCATATTTGACAGTTTGAGGTATGAGTTCAGTTCAATCTTAATTCATTTAATCAGCTTGTAGTGAGAAAAGTCACAAAGGATTATACCTCCCCCGCGAGGGGCCCTCGCCTGGCCTGAGCGGCGCAGGCACCGATCAGGACTCAATATGGACTGCCCTCTGGGGTCCTGAGCCCAGGACCTTAGAGGAGAATGAGAAGGGCCCCGCGAGGGGCCCCCGCCAGGCCCGAGCGGCACCGGCGCAGCGGGCTTGGAATCAGGGACACCCCCCCCCCCCCCCCCCCCCCCCCGCCGTGAGCAACCTGCTGTTTCGGAGGTCTGGCTGGATTGATAGCAACCAAGGAACATCAATCCATCAATCAACTTTTGTTATGTAGATTTGGCCAGGCCTCTGGTCAGCAGCCCAAGCATCTCTTTACAGTGGGCAATGTAGCAAGTATGGGGGATTCTCTTCTGCCTTGTCTTTTATTATTAATAAAATTTAAAAAAAATTAAATTACAAAGGATTATACCTGAGAACTTGAGGTAAACTGGATGCATACATGATTTCACAAAATTTGCACATAAAATCCCATGCAGCAGCATACTTTGAGACAGAGTCAATGTGCTTAATCTCTCATCCTACTAGTATAACAACAAATGAATTACCTCTCCAAAGGAGTCCTATAGCTTTACTTTTAATTCTAATATTTGGACTACACTACAGGGTAGCTTGAACATGCAAACCACAGCAAATATAGTCATTATCAGGTATTATGAGACAATACAATTAAGGGAAGTAAAACACTGGTTTTCCAGATATTATTGTTAGAAAGCAAAGACTTAAAAACCTATAATTTTATTTCTTTAGAAATGGAGAGAAATATAAAGCATGTAGAATAGAATTTCATGTGACTATTAGAATCTGTCTAAAAAACAAAGTGAATTATAAATGTAATATTAAAATATCTAAAATCAAGAATTGAATGAATTAAGTATTCAACACCCAACCTGAAGCATAGATATATAAAATATTTTTAAAAGTGGAAAATGGCAAAAATATATAACATACATATCCCTGGAACTGGAAAATAGAAGAGAGAATGGGAAGCAAACTACACTGAAGAAGACAGTGGCTGATGATGTTTGGAAGCTAATGAAATGCATTAAGCCATAGATTTAAGAAGTTCAGTTAGCCCCAAACAAGATAAAACACATACTCTAAGCAAACAAAAAGATCGTTGGATAAGGAATTTTAAAAAATAATGAAATAAACAACAAAAAATACAACTAATAGCTCCTTATTTGAGACAGCTTAAAAAGAAATACATTTATATTTAAAAAGTTAAGAGTAAAAAGATTGTAAATAACACCTTGAGAACAAGACTACATAAAAACTGATGTGCACACATTAATATAAGACAATAAAAGATATAAAAGCAATAGTAATGCTAGAGATTAAGATCAAGATATATGATGATGAAAGTTCAATCTAACAGGAATGTGTAGCATTTTTAAATTTGCATTTTACTGACAACATAGTTTCTAAGTACTTTATAAAATGAACAGAATACATATGGGTAGAAAATATTACAGTTCATCAACCATTAGCATAAATGCAATGAATCTCAAACTAAATGTAAACAGAATGAGTTACAAAATATAAAAATGTTGAAATTATCATAAAAGAATGAAAAGTCAGGTTGAGGCTTATCCTATAAGACTCAATCCTGAATTTCATGATCCTGAACGTTAACCTACCCCAAATCACTATCCCTAGTGTCTAAAATTCATACAATCTAAAATCTTCAAAGATCAAAATCCTAAAAATATAATTTTCTTAAATTGTTTCAAAAATATTTATTGACTTAGAGTTTAAAAGAGAATTTATTTTAGAAACATAAAAGCATGATGGAACATTTAACAGGTCATTTTAAAAAAATATTCAATAGAAAAAAACAAGGCATTTTTTGCAATCATCCATACTCAGGTGTATTGGTGATAATTGTATGACTGTAATAGGAACAAACAAACGTTTTTTCATAAATAAATATGTAAAAAGAAATGAAAACTATGAATGCAGATAATTCTGATTGGAAATCATGTAAATTCAGCTTGATGAATACAGTCATGAAAAATACTGTGATGGGCATTCTCAATCTTTTTAAAAAAATCTATAAAAAATACATGGTGTTAGGCAACTCCCATTTTTATGGTGCCCCATAGTGTCTAGAGTTGAGATATTTGATCTTAAACAGACTGTTAATACTTTATCAGTTATTAGGTTGATAATTTTTTCTCCTATTCCATGTGCTATACTGTCTTGTGATGCACAATTTTTTAAAAAATTTCATAAACTGACAGGGCTGAGTTATAGCTCAGTGGCACAACCACTTGCCTGGCAAGCACAAGGTCTTTAGTTTGAGTCTTGGTACCAAAATATTTCATAAACTGACAAGAACAGATACTACACCTGATCTTAGCCAAAGGGCTGAGAAGCACCAACACTCCTAGCCCTACCTTGTGTTCAGTAAGTGACCTGCTGATTCAGAGAAATGCAAGCTGAGATGATACCTATTGAAATAAAACACATTATAATTCTTGTAGTGTTTAGTGTTTCCTTGACTTTGCAGGTCTAAAGCCAGTAATCTGATCATCTATTTAGAGAATAACAATATGCAATATATCATCTATGGGGGAATCTCCTTCTGAAGGTGGCAGCCATTGTTAATTTCCTATTATCCTGTTTTAAAGTCCTGTATCATTTTCATTGTTTTGTTTGATTTTATTTTATTCTGCTTTGTCTTGTTTAATTTTATTATATCTGATAGCATAGGCAGCTATTTCAAAGATAACAAGATACACTATGGTAGCAATTTTGGATTTACTGTTATCTCTTTTGAGGTCCTGCATTGCAGTCATTGCTTTGTTTTTATTGGTTATATTATGTTTGATTTTACTATATCTGATGGTCTGGGAAGCTATTTTGAAGACAACAATAAGCATTATTGTAGCCATTGTTGACTTTGTATTATCTTGTTTTGAAATCCAGTATCAAACTGTTTTGTTTTGATTGGCTTTATTCTGTTTTATTTTGCATGGTTTTATTCTGTTTAAAATTAAAAATTAAAAAAATTTTTAAAAATTTCATCAAGTCCAATTTCTCTATTTATATTGCCTGTTCCTTTGCTGCCATAGTCAAGGAAGTACTACCAAATATCATATGCTATGAATATTTTGTCCTGCATTTTTCTTAGGCTTTTCTAGTTTTTAATCTTATATTTAAAACTTTTAAATTTAAGTAAATCTTTGCCTATGGTAGTAGATAAGCGTACAAATTCATTTTCTTGCCTGTGAATTTCCAGACTTCGCTGCCCAATTTATTGAAAAGACATACATTTCTCTCATTCAGTCTTCCTGGCAACATTCATAAAATTCTTACCATGTCTGTGAAGAATTATTCCTAGACTTTTTATTCTAGTCCGTGAGACTGTATCCTTATCTTTGGGGCTGCACTGTGCAGTTTGGAATAATGATTTGGAGTAAATTTTGAAATTAGTAACTGAAATGCTTTCAGCATTGTCTTCTTACAAGATATTTTGGCAATTTGCATGAATAAATATGCTTGTTATTTCTTCTTACTGCATCAAAATTTTTAGTGGCATATGATGATAAGTCTCAGCCTGCATATCACATGATATTATCTATCTCTCTATCTTTTATTGGTTATTTTTTTCTGAGGGGCCCTGACTAATGTAAATGTTCTTTTCTCTCTCTTGTAACCTTTTAATATAAGGATCTATTTTATTGTACATTACTATAGGCAAGCCTGATCTTACGTTAATGTTTGCAAGAACATCTTTTCCTGTGCTTTCAATTTCCATGTATATGAATGCTCTCTATGAAAGGAATGTGCTTGCAGACAGAATATACTTGGATGAAGTGTTTTCATCTTTTCTGTTGATTTTTTCCTTTTGTTAGAGACTTTAATCCATTTACATTTAAAATAATTAGTGATAAGGACAAACTTCTGTCACTTTGATGCATATTTTCTATATGCCTCAGAGCTGTTCTGTTCCTCATTTTCTTCACTGCTGTATTATTTTTAGTTTTTATAATGCAATGTTTGAATTCTCTTCCCCTTTTGTTTTGTGTATATTCTGTAGTTATTTTGGTATTCATTCATTAATCCAATGCAGAATGCACTATCTCACTCAGTTTTTGTCTCACTTCTGTCCTATAACACTTCATAATGTTTGTTATATCCACTTAATATTCCATTTCTATATTTAAAACTTTGTCTTCTTGGTATTTATGTCACTAGCACAGCTATAGAGATGAAAAGCAAATTATTTTGTTTCTTTAGGAATTAGTTCTTTTTCTCTTAAAATTTCTCTTTTTCTCTTAAAATTCATATTTGTACCAGTAACAATGACTCAAGATTAAAAATGAATGTGCAGATTTAAATTTTTCAGAAAACAATATAAGATTTTTTTTAAAGTTATCTTGTTTTACAAACTTTTTCTCTCTACTCCCAACTATTAGATGCTATTTAATCAAAAATTGGTAAATTTTTTTCTGAATTTTATCAATATGGTATGGAATTACAATCTGTGGTTTCAAAATGTGTTTGAATCTCTACTTTCCATGCTTCTATGCTCATCATTATTATAATTTGTTAATTGCAATAGTCTTCAAATTATATTTATGTTTTTATTATCTTTTTCCAACTCCTGCTCTAAGTACCTGAATGCTCCTATTGGAAACTAAAATTGATATCAAGTGCCCCAATATCTTTTCATTGCAAGATCAGAAATATCTAAACTAATTAATGTGGTCTGTAATATTCAACATTATCTGGCTTCTATCTACTTAATTAGCTTTGCTTGGTGACAAATAATACAAGGGCACAGTGGCCAAGAGCTATGTTTTCTGAGTTCACAACGTAGTTTTTACAAATTGAGCTGGGCCCAGGGAGGGAGCTCTGCTGTGTGGGCCAAATTCAGTTGAGCTTGCTGGGGCTCAATTAGGTATCTTTGGTCATCTGGTGGCTAGATGACTGTTAGCTGGAGCATCCTGGTTCTCCTTCATCTTCCACTATGACAGCAAGACTTCAATCAAGGTAAGTACAACTGTGAAAAGCTGTGTGTGGAAATATTACAAGAGCACTTCCTCTGTATTCTTTTAACAAAGTAAGAAAAAAAAATAGCCAGACTAGATTAAGTGATAAGAAATACATGCTCAGTCTTTAAAAAAAAAAAAGTGTTAAAAAGTCATATTGCAATGCAGCTTCTTGACAGAGTGGGGGATGATCTTTCTCATTTTTGCAAACAATTTACCACATTATCTAAATCTCTTACCTGCACCATATCTTAAAATGAACTCTTACCGGCTACATCCTGCACCCTCCCTTCTGGCCACATTGCCCTTATTTCTATCTTCTAAAAGGCCAGTCTCATTTCTACCTAGATGATCTTTCAGCATTTTATTCCTTATGTTTAGAAATCCCCTTCTATGTAATACCATATATCTCGCTCATCTCTTTCAGGTCCCAGATCACATATCATTTTAAGTCATTGGGTGACAAGGATTAAGTTTTCCTGTAGCCCAAGTATGCGATCACAACTCCTTCAGTGTTAAGAATAAAAGGAATACTCTAAAACAAAGCAAAATAATTATTTAAATATCAACTACTGGAGACTACACACCAGCTTCCAACACAATCATATCACAGTAGACTGAACTACTTGGGGATGGTGACTTATACATGTTGATACCAAACCTTAATATATACCTATACTTGGTAGTTATTTAATAAATGTTGGCTGCTGTAATTTGGAAGCCAAGTTGCACAATTACTTTAGGGCTGAAGCAATTATTTCACAAAACATTGAACACTTTAGAGGAAAAATGAATTCCCTGATACTGTCAGGAGTTAAAGTGCAGATTTCTCCAGGACTCTCCTTTACAATTAGAAGCCCTTTGTGGGCATATGCTTAGACCTGGCTGTTTAATTATTCTTGCCTCACACAAGAGGAGAAGGTAATTAATTACAAGTGCCTGCTGTTAATTACAAGCCTTTCGCCCAGTGCATCTGGTCCTGCTTCTGTATTAGCTGCAAAGAATCACGGCGCTTGGTTGGAAAATTGTATAGGAACCAGAGCTGTTGCTTCATTTTCCTCACCAGTTCATAAAAAAAAGAATCACTGAATAGTGTAGCCTTGTAAGTACAGAAATCAATTACCTACCCATCCCAACTCTCTTGTCTTTCTGCATCATTCTTCTTAGAGATATGATTAAAATTAAGAGTCACAGTAAAGCTTCCCTAGTTTTGAATTTTATTTTCTATTTTTGTTTTTGATATTTTATGCAGGAAAATTTGGGCTTCATCCATAAATACGGCACACACATATGCCCAATTCATGACTTTTCTTTATTTCTCCCTCTGGGTAGCTGACAGTGACCTCAACTTAACATGTTCAATACAATTTTAGTATCTTCCACCTAAAGCTGCCTCCTCATCTTCTGTAATCTCTACTTTGTTGAATACTCACCCCTCCCACAATATGGTGCCTACGGAACTTCCCAATCTTGAATATTGCTACTTCCCACTTTCTCCTCACACTTTGCCTGAGCCAGAGTTGTCTGTTTGCTATTCCTAAACATGACAAGCTCTTCTTGGGCAAAATTGAATATTCAGTAGGTAGACTGAAACTTTGCTGGAGGACTGGCAAATAAGAGCAGGGTATGTTTTAAAGATTTTGATATATGGTCTTTAAAATAACAACAAAAAATATTCCACTAATGATAAAAAATAACTGATTGAAACTTTGTGTGTGTGTGTGTGTGTGTGTGTGTGTGTGTGTATTTAAGCATATATAGCTGGTGAAATTATTTCCCTAATCTTGCTTCCAGTGTCTCCTTTCCTTCTTTCTGAATCTGGGGAGTTCCTCATCCTACTTCACCAGAAGCAAATGGCACCCCCTAATTCACCAGGTCCCTGATGCTCCAGGTAATTCTTGCTTTGTCTTCTCTTATCCTGCATACACTATCTGTATTTCCTGCAAGAATGACCATGCTGACCACAGTAGGACCCCATGACACCATGCTGTGTCCTTTTTCCCCAACCTGAGCACAAGCTAGAACATTATTAAGATTATCATTCTGAACAAGTAATGCTAAAATTGACAACATATTATTTTTTTAATTAATCAATACTTAGCCCTAAGTATTCACTAATTTACTTATTTATTAAATTTACTTATTTCCTCTTCTGGTTCTGGTAGTTGAATAGAAGGCCTGTTACATGGTAGGTGCATATTATACCTTTGAGGTACATCCTGAAACCCCAGAATAAGCATGAAAAACTTACCCTGAAAATTACTTCAGTTCTTTTTCTTTGTCTCATATTCATTGACCAGATAGTTTTGAATGAAAGTGATGTCAAATCTAGAATTTGTGAGTTTAATAAGAGCAAATAAACATTTTGATTACATGAAGGCAGTTCTTACATAATTTTACTTTGATGCTCTAAGACTTTATTCTTCACATCCACTTACCCATACCTTTCATTACTTTGCTCATTTGTCTATTCCTTAAAAATGTATTTATTATCCTCTGTTGTCAAAACATGGTTTTGCGTACTGAGGATAATTTTTAAAGTAATCAAATATCAACTAGACAATATTTAAGGAAATTTTGAATGAATTTATAAGGTAGAATAATAAATTATGTCATAATAAATTATGACAACACAGTTTTGTAACTGTTAGGATGGAACTGAGCAGAACAGAGGGAGAAAGGGACGGAAGTGATGAGGTTGGATATCTTAAATGAAATAGATGTGGGAACTGAGGTTTGAAGGATAAATTTATGAGATGATAACATGAGTCAGGTAGGCATCCTGGTAGATATCTCAGCAAAAGAAACTTGCAAGTATAAAAGAGAAAGTGAAATAAGTATTCAGAAGCTGAAGCTATCACAGTGGTTGGATAAATTTAAACACTGGGCCAAGACAATGAACGTGATGAGGGGCAAGTAGCAGCAGTGCAACTCCATCATTGAGAAATATACATGGTATTTTTCGATTTTCTACTATATGTTTTTATTAGTTTCATATTCCTGCCGTAAAAACTTATCATCAAACTTCATGTAAACAGTATACATATATTATCTTGCGTGTCTGAACTGAAAGTCCAAAATGGATTTTCTGGAGCTAATGTCAAGTTGTCATACAGGCAGAACCGCATTCCTGCTAGATGCTTCGGAGAAGAGTCTGGTCCTTGATCTTGGAAGCTCCTAGATGCTGCCCTACCCACTTTCTGTGGCCACTCCTCCTTGGTTTCTGCATTCATAATCACATCTCCTCAAATTCTTCTGTCTCCTTCTTTTTATTAAAAGGGCTTTATGATACTAGGCCAACAGAAAAACCTAGAATACTCTCCCCATCTCATGATCCTTAATGAAATCATACTGATGTAATTTCTAGGAATCAAGACTTACTTATCTTTGGGGATTATTATTTTGCATACAGTCTACAGGACATTAAAACAGTTTTCCCTAGTGAATTACTACTTTTAGAAATAAATTTCAGAAGAGGTTTTAAATTATTGATCTCTGGAAGATAATTTAAAATTTCCAGGGGTTTGCTTTTGAATTCTCTGAATTCTATTGTGGGTCGTGTGTGCATTTTTAACATAAATTCAAATATTTTAGTTTTTTGTTTTTCCAGAAGAGAGGAGTACAGAAATTTTATGAAAGCCTCATTACTCACCACTCCCCCCAAAAAAGGTTAATGCATTGGTGAAATGGAACTAATGTAAATAAATGACCAAGGTCCTAAACTAAGGAAAAATTCTTGAAATGTGATTTACAAGCTGGAAATCAATGTAATAAAGGCAATAGACTAATGTGATTTATTTAACCTATATGATGCTTCTAATACATTGGAATTAAGTGGTAACAACTTTTTCCTGTTTACCTTATGCAATTCAACCTGGAAATTTCCACTATTAGCTTATTGATAGTATCCATTATTTATAATAGTTGTATGATGCTCTATTTTGTGCATAACTTTATTCAAACATTATCCTAGAAAACTATGATTTTCCGATATTTAGAGGTAGGTTTTTTGAATTATAAGGTATATATCTATATATATATATATTTTAAGGTATTATTGTATTCCCTTCCATATTAGTAACTCTTTTTTCATTGTTGGTATATGTTTAGGGATTATAGGTGCTTTTCTTTAGACCCTTAGAGCATACTGTGTCATTTTCTTCTTTTATGTTTTCTGATGGGATATGTGTTGTCATTAAATTGTTTTTTTCCATCTAAAAAAGGTGACATTTTCCTCACTTATTTCAAGATGTGTCTTTGTCTTCTATTTTCAATTTGACTATGATGTGCCTTGGAGTACACTTTTTAGACTTGTGTGTTTAAAAAACCTTCAATTTCTTTTGGTTCATTTTTTGGGCAGATTTGAGAAGTTTCAGTCATTGTGTCTTGCCATATTTTTAGCTGTTGTCTGTCTTTTTTCTCTCAGCCTGAAAATCCAATGACACATAAGCAAGATTTTTTTCTTTTGATGTCTAAATACACATGTATAGTATTGAGTAATTTGTATTGTTCTGCCTTCAAATTGACATGCTCTTTCCTCTTTATTCATTGTTTCTGAGACCATAGGTTGAGCTCTTTTTTCCTTTTTAAAATCTTTATATGTTTTCACTTAAAATTTCTACTTGGTCTTTTAAAAATAACTTCTCTTTATTTGGCAAGGCTATTAACTTGTTGAGACTTTGTGGTTCTTTTTTTAAAGTTTATTTCGAAGATATTGTTAATCCTTTGTTGAAGTATGTTTACTCTAAATTTTTTTGTCAAAATAATCTAAAATCTCTGTCATTTCAGTACTAATGTGTATGGATTATCTTCCTTCATTCAATGTGAAAAATTTTGGCGCATGATTCCTTAAGTTTCAATAACTGACTTTTCTGTTTACTCTGGAAATTAGGGTACTGAGACATATGAGATTCTATTTCGCTAGTCTACAAATAGCTTTTGATGACGTCTTGTTATTTCCACATGCAGGTAAAAATCCAGGTTCCCTATTTAGTGTTTATTGACACTCAGGGTTGGAAAGGGTCTTTTGGTAAATGTAGGGTAGTTCTGAGTCCTTCTGATGTCTCCACTAATGACAACCTTACTGAGAAAAAAAGTATGACTGTTACTGCTTTTATGGAATCCATAGACATTGGGGAGGGTTGCATTGTTAACCTATTGAGGTAAAAGTGCTGCTCCTATTCATCTTTTTCTAATATCACCTTGTTAGGAGGTTGACATGTCTTGTTATACCCACGTAAATGTAGAATCTAGACTCTATTTGGCCTTAATGGTAGAAGTAGGAATAAGAAAACACCTTTATCTGTATTGTTTGCTGAAGAACTAAGTGGTCATAATTCAAAAGATTTAGTCCTTTAGCTAAAGAACGGTAAAGGGGATTGTGTTGGGTGCTCCCATTGGAGTTTCTCAACCATGAAATTCTCTTACATGGAGTCTGGTAAGTATGAGTCCAAAGGAATTTCTGAGAATCCAATTTGATGTCTTCTTTGTTCATGGAGGCAATCAGCAAAAGACAGGGCCTTTATGTAAAGGCCCTTAAAAAAAGTGATGCACATCATTACTCTATGTAACTTTGTCATACAAGCATACCCACTTGGAAAAAAAAAGTAGGAAACATCCAAGTCTGTGAACAGAAGAAGTTATCCCTTGTGAATTACCAGCCAATATAATCATATTATGTTACAGTATCTTCATTGGAACTCTCATATTGTCTGACTCTTGTTTTTATACTATGCTCAAATTATGAGCTTTAAATCTTGGATCAGTAAATTTATTTATTTTTTTTCTGATGAATGGGCCTCTGAAACTGCTAAAAAAGGGCAAACACTTGGGTAAATCAGTACTTTCAAAACTTGTTCCCAAACTCAGCTTTCCATTGTACATTCCCTTCACTAATGTGAAGTTCAACCTTGTTCTTGCTTAAAATGCTATCTTCAGTGACATTAATAAGCCAGAATACCAGTTTTGTTGAGCAAATGAAAGTAAACGTGCATGAAGATGCTAATTTTTCATCAGAAAGAGTATATCTGCTTGTGTATCGCTGTATTTTATGCAGACTAGATCATAAAATAAAGAGGGAAACTCATGGGATGTCTAGACAATTATAAAGACTGTTACTCATAACAAAGGTAGAATAGTCCTAAACTCTGCGAAAAGTGTAAGTTTGTCTTTTTCAGAATTTTCTACATTCTGAAACTTATTATATGAGTCTTTCACATTTTTATTTCCTTACTCCAAAATTTGGGATAAAAGTTTGAGTTTCTGAGTTTCAATTAATATTTCTTCCTAAAGATAGATCATATATTTTCCTTTTCCATTGTCATACATTTATTCAATTTATCATAATCATCCTAGCAATGTGACATTAGCACTTTGAAATGGGAATCATATCTGCCTGTAGGTGTTGATGATGGTATGCCAAAAACAGGATTTTAACTCAGGAATCTAAATAAGAAATGCTATTATTTTTATAATAGGGGAACAATCAATTAAAATAATATATGAAGGAAAAGAAGTTGTATTTAATAAAATTCCTATAATTAAGTACTAATAAAATTGCTAAAATTCAAAAACAATGGATTTAGATAATTATTTTATATGTATAAAATATAATTGCCTAATACATAAAATGAAAAATAAAAGAATACATATTTTTCTGTCTTATTTCTTTAATTTAATAGCTCTGTGTAATTTTTCAAATCAAATAATTCATTGCAGGCACAGTAAGTATAATTTGTGTAGTTTGTCAGGGAACTGTTCTTGGTATCATGCCAGTTAATTAAGAAATCTAAATTAATCATAGAAATACTAGAAAAAAATCCTGTCTTATATTCAATCAAATTTGACACTTTTATTATAGGTAGCAAATTGCTTTTAATGTAATTCTAAAAACTTTCACTGCCAGAATGAGTGAACATATTATAAGAATAATCAATTTAAAGTCAACTCTAAGAAAAAAGAAACTTAAAAATGCTGCATTTTGTAGGGAGGTCAATGATAAATCAAATATTGCAAGGGTTGCTTTTATGAATTTCTGAAGTGACTGTAACAGAGGTACCTTTTTTCTCCCTGGATGTTATTTTTGGCCTCCTATAAGCAGAAAAGTAATGCTCTGTATTCTCTAATTGAATCCATTGAACTAGATCAAAATCAAACCAAATAGAAATCTAGCTCTCTAGCTTTATGTCCTTAGCAGCCTACTTTTTGAATCAAAAATGAAAATATGATTAATAAAAATTCACACGTGTTCTAGTGAGTTTCCAAGAAGGTCTGTGAAATATGATTGGTATAATTAGTTGTCAAAAAAGATTACCTTTAATCATTCATAAAACCTCAATTGCTTGTGGTTCATATCCTAATTTTATGTTCACTTCGGAACTATTTCAACCATCTGATCACTCTTCAAATAGTCTACCTCTCCAAGAAAACTCACATATCACACACAAATTAGAAAATATTTTATTGCGCAAATTAGTTATTACTCAATGTATTAGTTATAAGTAAACACAATGTACCATACTAATTGTTTAAAAAGAAACACATGATAATCTTAATAGCAACAGCAAAATTTTTCAAAAAAATCCAGTGTATTCCACTATTCTACTCCATTTGTATTACATAAACATTTTTAAAATCCCATGCGTGAGATCAAGCAGAGTGTCTGTGCCAGACATTTCATTTCACATGATGACCCTTAGATCCATTCACGTTATTGTAAATGACAGGATTTTATGCTTTCTTAACAACTGAACAGTATTTTATTGTGTTTGCCTGCTAAGGTTACTTTATTCATTTTTTGTTGTTGATGGACATTCAGGTCAATTCCATACTGTAGATATTATAAATAGTGCAATAAACGACACTAGAATGAATGTGTCTCTTTCAAATATTTCCTTTGGTTGTATACCAAATAAATCTAAACTGGATGGTATGGAGTTTTATTTTTAATTTTTCTGTGGAACTTCTATAATTTTCATAATGCCTACATTAATTTACATTCCCACTAACAGTCTGTAGTTGTTCACTTTTTGCCACATCCTAACCAGTATCATTATTTTTTACCTTATTAATCATAACTATTAGAAATGAAATGAGATGGTATATCATATGGTTTTTATTTACCTTTCCCTGATTATTAGTGATGTTCAACATTTTTTCATCAGTGTTATATTATACAAAATAAATAAGCAAAAATCAGTATCATTGCTACTAACAAATGATCTAATACTAATAGAAAATGACGTACAACAGAAATCAAGAAAAAATTTCATTTATAATACTCATGAAAAATAAATACCTCGGAATAAATTTAAACAAGAAGGTTAAAAAAAATCTCTACATTGGAAAGTATAATGAAGAAATCACAGAAGATGCATGTAAATAGGTATCCAAAGTCCATGTACTAGAAGAATTAATATATTTTTTATTTATTTAAAATATCCATATGAACAAAGATTGAAGACTCCATGCACACCAATTGCCTTATTTTGACAAGGGAATACTGAAGTCCATTAGAAATGCAAAGGACTTAGGATACCAAAAGCAAACTTAAAAATTAAGAACAAAGTTGATGATCTCTTGCTTCCTAATTTCAAAACATAACACATATCTGTAGTAGTAAAGTATAAAATAGAGGATAACATAAAGACCAAAATTAAGATTTTATTTTTAATTCAACAAAGATACCAAGACAATTCATTAAGGATAGAATAATATTCTGAATTAATGGCAATTGAATAAATGAATATTCACATGCTAAATAATGAATTTAGACATCTAGCTGACATCACAAACAAAATAGAAAATTACAAACCTAATAGAAGAGAGATAAGTCTTTTGCAAGTAAACATAATAGTGCATCTTCAAAATCTTTGGTCAGTTATTTCAATGTAGCGCTGAAAGAAAAAGGTCAGATAAACTGTAATATACCAAAATGTAAAATGTCACTACATGTGATACTGTGAACAAAGTAAAATCTTTAGAAACACAAAGTAGATTATTGTCTCTCAGGAGCCAGTATAAAGGATAGGGAATGACAAGTAATGGATATACAATTTTTTTGTGGGATGATGAAAATTTATAAACTCAAATATTGCACAACTTCATGGATATTGAAAACCATTAAAATGCACATTTAAAATTAATGAAATTTTTTTTGCTGGGGATTGAACTCATGGCCTCACGTTTACCAGGCAAGTGCTTGAGCCACTGAGCTAAATCCCTGGCCTAAAATTAATGAAAGTTTTGACCATTAATTATATTTTAAGAAACTATTATATCATTAGCTTTATTCACTGCTGTGTGAGAGAGAAATCTGAGACAACTTAAATAAGTCCAGATATTTTCAGTGAGGTGTGAAAGAAGACCATCCTGAAGGACAGAAAGCAGTTATTTAAAAATGTGTTTATTTAAATAAACCAGTGATTTTGGAGAGGCTATGGAAAATAGAAAAAGTAATGAACTACTGGAAATGAAAAAAAATTCTGATTTTAAAAGAAAAAAGAGTTGGGTAAAATTATTTGTACCTTTGTTAATTTTGATCAAGACTCTGGGACACTTTTTGGAACTGGCATTGGGAGAAAATGACGAAGTCCTGTAGAAAGAATTCTGAACGATGTGGTTAAAAAAACTAGCAGAAATAAGACATTTGCAATTTCAAATTATCTGCCTCAAGCAGTTTGTGAATTACATAGGGAAAAATATTTAATGTACACTTAAGATACTCAGCAGATACCCACTGTCTAGACGATAAAATCAATAATACAAGTTATATAGAGTGTGTACTAAGCAGTTCCACATCTATGTGTGATAGTCTTCCCAATAATGATTTCAATTTAGTGATGAGAAAATATTAGACAAACCCAAACTGCTGGATATTTCACAAAAGATTGATCAATGCTTTTCTGAAGTATCAATAATGAAAGTCAAGGTGACAGGCAGTCAGCTTCTTCCTCTTCTCACCATATGTCCATGCCCAGATCCTGGAACTTGGAGTATCTTAAATTATAGGAGAAAATAGATTTAAAGATGTAAGATTGTGAAGTTATTTACTCTACTGTTGCAGCTTTTTTTTTGTTTTGTTTTGAAGGGGGGTGTACCAGGAAACAAACTCAGGATCTTGGGCTTGCTAGACAAGCACTGTATCACTGAGCTGCATCCCCAGCCCCAAATGCAGTTATTTACTTTAAATAGGGAGATTATCCAGGATTGGACAGGTGGGCCTAATCTAATCCCATGAGCTCTTAGGACAGTGGTAGTGTGCATGTGTGCCATGGCAGACAAGAAGAGTTCTTTCCGTCTGCATGTGAGATAAGTCACCAACATTGCCCTAGCAGCTGAGCATCAGATAACAGCACACATAGAGGGCCAGCACATGCTTGGAAAGAAGTAGTGGTGCCAAGTGATGAAGTCCAACTAATTTTAAGTCAAAGAAAGCACTTCAGATGCCTTTTCTTACTTTGTTTGGATCATCTTATGCTTGTGAGTATAGACTAACAGTTGTCCTTATGGCTGCATGTGTTGCTCACAAACTAATGAAATCTGAGCCAAGGTTTGACAAGTTTTCAGCATGCACACAACAGCAAAGATCACATTAATTGAGCAGAAGCATACCCAATACTAACTTTTACCTCTCATTGGAAAGCTATTTATATCACTGAAAGCTCTGTTACTGTGTTTCTCTTTTAACATGCATTCACAATAGAGGGGAATGTATGAGTTATTTTTTCTAAGCTAAAACCTCAGTATTCAGGTTTAATTGCAGTGCTGGTACTTTGTGATAAGTCAGTTTTGGTTTGCACTTTGGTCACTTGGTTTTTAATGTATGGCTGTTACTGCCTTAGGAATACAGAACTTTCTCATCTGTTAGAGGGAGCTATGTCATAAGTGCAGAAGAAAAAGTCACAGAGCCTCCAGTGTGTGGAGGATTTGATGTAGAGCTCTGGCTTTAAAGAGGTCACATACAAGGATCAGAAGAGAGCCATTAGGAATTAAAGATGGGTCCCTCCGTCACTCAGCAAGGAAACCTGTCCTTGGTCCTACATTCACAAGGGCTCCACTTTAGCGACAGTTTGAATAAACTTGGAAATGGTCTCATCACAGAGGCTATTCAGCAGAGCAGAGTCAAACCAACACCCTGATTTTTACATGGTGAAACCAGAGCAGAAAAATCAGTGGAAACAACTGACCTGTGTGTTGTCTTAAAGTGTTATATTTGCTGCAATTTTCTAACAATAAGTAGAAAGGTAATACAAAAAAAAAAAAAAAAAATCAAGAACTGTCCTAGAGCGATGGAGATGGAGGAGATACAAAAACTACTGTCATTGTGCTATCTTGAAACCAAAAAGCACATCAGCAGAAAGAGCATTGAGACACAAATAAAGCTAAATTAGTGGAGTTATACAATGTGAAGTTCTTAGTTTTGACAAATGTATTATAGTTGTGGGAAATGTTGCAAGAGGGAAAACTGTGTGAAGGATATGCAGGAGTTCTCTTTACTATTTGCAGCATTTCTCTAAGTCTACAATTCATTCTAAATCAAACACTAAAAATAATTATTTTCCAACTCCCACTTCTCAAGAATATCTAAGGCCAAAAAAACTCATATTTTAAAGTATGTGATGTATGATAACCTTTGAAATGACATTTCCATGAAGTAATTCAATGTGACTACTGCAGAGATTTTCATAACATTTCTCATCTTGGTAGAAAAAATATGATGACTTTCATAAAATATTTTAGAAAATAGGTGTGATGTGAAGGACATGCTTTGTAGTCTTCCTAGTAAACTCTGCCTTGCTAATAATGCAGCATTCTACAAGACAGGTAATTTAAGTCCCAGTAATTATTTGAGAAACAGGTTACAACATTGCACCTTTTTAAAGTAAGTAATAGATCCAGTGTATGTTTGTAACATTGTTCTTGTGTAAAAGAAAATATTAGATAATTTAAACAATTAATTATAGATTGAAGTTTTTTTTTAATTTGCAAGGATCTATCTGTCAAAGTTATTTCTATTCTAAAAAGTTTAGCATGCCTAATTAAATAATTAACTAATGCGCACTTAAGCCTTTTAATTTACTTAGTGTCCTTTTTATAATCAGTAATATTTACCCTAAATTCTAAAACCTCAAAGACTATTATAGTGTTAATCAATTAAGGACAAAATTTATCCTAGTCAGTAAAATATCAGTATTGTATAGTAAGTTTTTGAAGGTTTGACAGTCATATTTCCCATAATGAAAATTGCAATTCAAATGTTAATCTATTTTATTTAAGAAGTTATCTTTTGCTGATCATCACCAGCTTATGACAAGAAATGTTTTGAATTTTTTGAGAATATCATCACATAATCTAACAACATATCTTGAGGATGGCACCCCCAAACATTTTGCATCAGCAATACTCAGCTTGCACACTGTGGAAGTAATCTTATACCTCTCGTCTGCCTATCCTGGGGGAAAAAGAGGGCAAAGGATTTTCTGAGACAGTAAACTAAATTCAGAGATATCTACTGGTTAAAAAGAGAGACTGATACCAAGTGTGGGAAGCAACAACCAAATGTAACTCATTCTTAATCTGAAGATGTCTGCAGCTTCATAAATAAGTGGGTTAGGATGGCAAAACAGTCATTGAAGGTGCAAATTTTGAGTGCCTTAGAATGATAAAATGGTTACAAACTGAGTGGCAGAGTCATATGGCAGAAGACTCAGTGGTGGGTCACATCCTAAGAGCAAGAAAATGCAGCACAGACCCAGGGTGTAGGCTAGGGAAGTTGCTCTTACAGCTCCTGTGTGACCCCACTCCCATTTTCATGGCCTTTATGTCCTGTTGGCTCCCAGAGGAAAAGTGAGTTTGTGTAAAGCACACAGACTAAAAGAACCAAAGAGGATTTTCATGTTTCTAGGACTATATTAAAATATACTCAGAAAGGAGTCTGAGTTCAAACACAGTCATGCTGTTAATAAAGAACATGATACTTGTGATTACTCTGATTAAGTTTGTGTTCACTTATTAGTGCATTTTGGATTTTATTAAGCATATTTGAAATCTGAGTTATACTTGAAAAAATTTTGATAACCCCTTTTCAGGGTATAAATTCCAGATCCTAAATTTTCCTAATTTCTTACTTCTCAGTTTTAGGTGAACGAAATTTATGAGATTATTATCATGAATAATGTTCTACATTAAAACTGAATTCTTGTGAACAGTGCCAGGAGTGGATCAAAGGGCCTGACATGTACTGAGTAAGTACCACTAAGCCACATCCAAAGTCTCCAGTTTTTTAATTCTGTGATTTGAATGAAACACTTGCAATGAGCGGGATACTTGAATATTTAAAATTCATGCCATCTCATATTTTTTTATTGTGGGGTACTTTTTATCTATAATAAATCTAAATTCATAAGCAAACAACAACCATAGGAGTTTTCATCAAAGGTTTGATAACCACTTTTTAGGTACCTACTATTGAAAAGCCTTGTGGAAGACACTCTAATTAAAAATATTGTGTCAGTCATAGTTATATTCTTGAGCATGTTAGATTATGAGGGATTTAAAAATAAAATGATAGATCAAGATTAAATATAATTGTTCTTGGCATGAACTATTGCACATAGGACAAGAAAGGAAGCATTTGTTACAACAAGAAGTGTAGTGATGATAAAATGACACATTTTCTCATTTAAGCCTTAGAACTTGGTCATCTGGTTTGTCTCTCTGTCTTCTACTCATCTTCTAGAATATCTTAAATTTGGCACTGTGGCTTCAGGGTCCTGTCCTGTAGACCCTGGTCTTTTTGTTCTACTCTGGATAACTGCCCTGCCCAGTGCATAGGCAAATGTCCTCTACACCCACCCCATGCTTGCCAGCTGGCTGCAGAGGAGGACAGTACTCAGCTCATCTACCAGAGCGCTCCAGTCACTCCTGCCCCACAAACATATTCACTACTCCAGTTACAGGCAGTGACATGGACTGACTGGAGATTTTGTCTGAATTGATCTAAGAGTTTTTAAAGAGAAAGAACTTCTTTTCCCAAAAAAGGGACTTTTTTGCGTGGCACTATGTCCTTTAATATTCAGTCTCTAGTAAATTGGGCTAATGATTTCTTTACAGATTTAAGAAAAAAAAATCATTGTATCTCTTTTTCTGTCTGTCTGCCTCTTTCTTTCTCCTTTGTCTTTCTCTTACACTTGTGCACTATATCCAACAATTTGGAGACATTGCGTATATCTGAATTTAAGGCCACCTCTAAAACTTTCCAGTTGTGGGGAACATTAAAATACAGTCCCTTTTTCATCACTGTTTTAGTATTTTTTAAAAATTTGAATCCACAACAATTCTATGTCGTGAAAGGCAACATCTTTTCATTTCATATGTTTTCTGTCATTTGAAAATTTAAATTATCTGTATTGTGAAACATAAGAAAAACTAAACAATTGCTTTATTTTTCCCTTTATTTATTTACTGTTGTTGCTGATTACTTGTTTTTATGAATGAATGTGATGTTGAAATGTCTTATTTGTGAAAGGCATTTAGCAGGCCATTCAGAAATACATAATAAAACATAAGATAAAAATAAAAGAACATAAATAAATCATCATAGAAAAAATAGATGTTAAATAGTGAGATAAAATCTGGGACAAAATGAAGATAAATGTGAATGCATCTACCACTTGTCTCACTGACTAAATATTCATCTCTCAGATTTGTGGCACTCAAAACACTGAGACAAAACAACTAGCATAAAATTGTATGTGTAAACTTCACACACAACAAGAAGGTTGATTTGTGAGCATAAAAGTGACTGTGGAACTACCTATACATACAAATATTTCTCCTAATACATTGCATCTGTTATTATTTAAAATTAATTTAGAGAATCTACCTCTTTTGATTTGACAATTGCTTTCATCTAATGGAATGAATCACATGAATTATTAAACAAAGTAATTTCCCCTTTTGGAAAAGGTGTACTGTCAAAGAGATATAAGAAAATAGGAAAGTTGTGATTTTAAGTTGCTAATGTGGACTTTTACTTAAAACAAAAAATGCAATTTTTTTTAATCCCAGAAACAACTAACTAAAACAGCAAATGCTACAAAAAATATCTTTTGGGTGTGTGTGTGTATCCTTTGTTTATTTTTAAAACTATTTTACATCTTTCTTGACAAATATAAATATATCAGGGTAAAGGGTGGAGGCCATAAAAACCTAACAATGAATAAGTAATGAGACCAGGTAAAGCTGTATTTAATAGAAAAGGAACAAATGTTTTCTGATTTGAAACAAGACTATGAGACAATTTATTAAAAACATCTAAAATTTATTTTTAAAAATATTTTTCTTATAATATTTTAAATAATATTTTTCTTAATGACAATGATAACATTTACTATTTAGTGTATGTTTATTATGCTTTGTAAACATTATCTTTATTAAAAAATAACTGAGGGGCAAGCATTCTTAGGTTCCTGATTGGTGTGGAAAGAAATAGAGACTGAGAGACATGAAAACGCTTGCAGGAGTCACACATCTGAAAAGAGAAATGATTATGTGGGCACAGACGTCTCAGACTTGGACACAAGCAGTCACCCCCACTTCCCAACCTGACTCTGAGGATGGATGGCTCATGTATGCTGAGACAGACAACACTTTCAAACATGAATAAGGCTTTGGTCATTTATCACTTTGAAGTTTATATATTGCTTAAAAAAATGTAAAGATCAGATTACAAAATCATGTTGAGTCTCATGCAGTGTGGCACAATTAGTAGGACCCCGTATCACCCAGTCAATAGCAGCATCATGCAGTCACAGTTGCCCTTGTACAAACAGCCCTTGAGAAGCAAGGCTTGCAAACTTTTATTTCAGTTCCTCTTATGCAGTAATCATAACTTTCAGTGAACATGCAAAGATAATCTCGGATGTAATACATTCACATAAAACCATTCTTGATTATATTGGAGCCTGTTTTAAAATATTGATAAATCTGAAAGTAAAATATGCAGGTAATATTTTTCAGTAGGACATTAACAGGAAATAGCCTGTCAATCTATATAGGTCTTTCTAGTTATGAAGCATCAGAAATTATGTCTATTTGAGATCGGAAAGAGATTTTTTTTTGAAACACTATACTACTTTAATTACTGCCCTGAAAAGTATGCATATTCCTTCTTCAAGATGATATATTCTTTCCAGTGTCCCATCCTTTCCCTAGTATACAGGTATTCAATTCCATCCTGAAGATATGAAGGAGATGTTCAAGCTTAGAACTTTTTGTTTCCATGAACTGTCTTTGTTGGGAGCCATTGAAGCTGGAAAATGACCCAGACATGACCTTACCAAAGTAACAAAATGCACCTGGGTCAACCACCTGAAAAAGTTGCTATAGCCCAGAAAAAACATGAGACTCCTGAACAATCCAGGCCTGGGTTGCTAGGCAGAGGGGCTGAAACTGAAGTCATCCTTACCAATATATAAATAAACATGCAGCATTGGTTGAGCAGTTCCTTTCCTCCCATCAGGAGGGTAAGGGTTCTGCCTGGCCCCAGCTTTGTCTGTTTCTTTATTTTTCTCATCCTCTTGGTGTCCTTCACCCCAAGAACCTCAGGAACTGCATGGGTCGTGGCATATGGCACCAGACACAGATGGGGTAAGAGATGGAGGGCGACGGGACACTTCTCATGTGCACACAAATAGTGGGACAGGTGAATTGGTATAGGTCAATAGTCATCACTGGAGTGTATTGATATTGGCTTCATCAGGTGTAAAGCATGGGGCATTGAAACTCCCTTCTTCTCTAGGACCAGTTATAAATTAGCCTGTGAGAAACCCCTTCCCCTGAAAAAAAAAAGATTGACTATATCAGCTGTGTAATTATGGGACAAACATATTCAAGAGAATCACAAATGTATAAGGAACTGTTTGTTGTATGCTTGACCCCAGCATTTACATTCCTTCTGTGGAGCTGGATTAGACAGAATCTTAATAATTGTAAGTTTCTTGAGACAACCACAGTGGAATTGGCTCCAGGCACTGTTTTAGAATCCAGTCCTAAGCAGGGAAAAGATGGTGGAATGACAGCCACCCCGATACCTCAACTGAGCCACAAGCAGCAACTCCTATCTTTTCAGCTCAAACACATTTTGCTGCATCACAGGTTGGAACTTCCACCTCTCAGGGTGTAGAGCTAGTTTCTCCATCTCCCTTGCAATTGATGCTAAAAGAAGCCAGACAGGTGAGGGGGTACATAGAGGGTTTTCAGCATATCTACCCAGTTACTAAACTTCCAATCCCCAATAGTTGGAGACAAATTATAATCACTCAGGTCATCAGTTTACAGCCTAAAGGAAAGAGAAAAAACAAAGATACTTGTTTTTGTTGTGGGGGGAGGGGGCATTTTGTCAAAAGTTGTGCTGCTGCACCTGTAGGGGCAACATGGCCACTTCTGTCCCCTCAACAAAACCTTTGATTATCTGTCCAAAGTGTAGATGAAGGTATCATTGGACCACTCAATGTAAATTTAAAACTGATGTGGAAGGCCTTCCTGTTCCAGAAGAAAGACTTCCAGCAGGGCTTACAACAGCCCTGCCAAACAGTAGAGGTGCTACAACCCAGACAACTTCCCTGAGATGGCATGGCCCTGTTTGGTCCGGCAGGCTCCTAGTGGTTAGGGGGGTATTGTGGTCCTGATTGGTATTTTGCTGATTTTTGTTCACAAAATACTCTCAAAAAAGACAATTTTGAATAAGCAATGCCATAACAACTAACCTGTAAAACTTCACAAAATTCAACATTTGGCTTTCATGAGCTGATAGTTGACTGACTCCAGCATATCACTGTCTCACTATGACTTTCTACTGAGTCTTGATATCTGGTAGTGTAACTTCTTAAGCGCCGTTGTTTTTCAAAATTATTTACTTCAGGAGTACTTGCTTCAAATTCGCGATTAATGTAACTACGTTGATTTAGGTCTTTTTTGCTTTCTTAAGTCAATTTTAATTTTCAACACACTGACACTACACTGAATTGCTAAATTTCTTCAGTTTGTTTCTAGAAGAGGGAATTGTAAATTTACATACTTCAGAGGAAATGTGAAAACAGTTTAGAACAAGATTAGGTAAAAAACCAACACAAATCTAGCTGGACCTCTACAGATTTTAAAGGATTATTTAACAGGGAGAAACTGCTACTTTCTGCTCCTTTCACTACTTCTCACAGGCCCTCAAGCAGGGGAGGGAACCAAAGAGCTCCACCAAGCCTGGAGCTTGGCACAAAAGAGATGAAGAAACAATATTGCTTGTTTCGGCTGCAAGAGGAAAATCAAAGTTATGGCTCAATCTACTCAAAAACATGGTTCAAATCTCCTCAGATTCTTGTATTGCTTAATTGGTTAGTCTTCCCTTGACAAAAATTGGAAAATCTGTAAATAAAGAAAGGGTATCTAAGGAGTTTGGGTCTTCTGATACTTACTGAGTTCAACAGATTAAGCAGGATCACCCTTAGATAAAATCGATAATTAAAGAAAAAAGCATTTAAAGGTCTTTTAGACACAGGAACAAATGCTTCAATTATTGCCCAGTGCCATTGGCCTATTGCATGACCTCTGGATATGACAACTACAGGTCTACAGGTGTGAGCAATGTTTCTCAACCTTGTAAAAGTGCTAAATTGATTTAACTTGGAGGGATGCAAAGCTTATCTTTACTGTCACATGCAAATTGACTTGCTTTTGAGTTACAAATTTGTGATCAATTTAGAATAGTAGCCACAAGGGTGTGGAGGAGACTTCCTTCAATGGGTCAGAGAAACATCGCAAAATTTGATTTCTAGTCATCAGGGTTTAAAGCCATTTCAGAATTTTGCCTTTAAAAATACATGTAAGTGGTATAAAGCACAGAGAACTTTCCCTGGGGCGGCCTGGCTTGGTTTGTGAGGCAGGACCTGTGCTTTGGAGCTGAGATTTGCAACTCTGCCTCCAGTGTACTGAGGAGCAAACTCCCCTTGAGCCTGCCAAGCCTTTCAATGGCCAGCCTACTGGCAGCACTGCAGCACTCAGCCTGGGCTGGGAAGGAGGGACATGGCTCAGGAGAAGTGAGACATGGCTCTGGTGCGCCCGAGCCTCCCTGGTTTTTCCCATCACCTATGCATGCACTTTATGCATCAAAAGTTTACACTGCACTGTTGCTTGGATCCCCAACAACAGCAGGGATTCCAGACCAGAGCAGGAGCACAACCTGTGTGTCACAATGGAAAGAGAGAGCCCAAGGTGCCTAAAAACAAAATGCAGTTTTTTCTCTATACCTTACCACAAAATTCCCTTATAATCTTCAGGTCTAAAAATAGTCAAATGTGCTCACAATTTAAATTTCAAAAAACAAAAGGGAGAGTTCACCTCATAATAGATTTCACTTGACAGTAAAATTTTTAAATTCTAATAAAGATTGCAGCAGGAAGATAATTCAATCAATGGCTAAAAAGAGTCCTTTAGAAAGGTCTTCATACTGGACAATAAAAGCACCCAGTCCAGTGCTAATTTGGAGTCGAGGATATGCTTATGTTTTTCCAGGAAATACTAAAAGGCCTTTCTGGGTTTCAATGTGTGCTGTCCAGCTGTATCGTGGATCCAAACCAGAGAAGGAGTTGATTTTACCTCTCAAGAAACAGACGATCAGTCTTATGACAGTGATGCCTCGGAGACCACGCCACAATACATAGAAAAGGATGAAATTAGAGCCAACCTTAATTGACCCAGGATACCCAGAAGATGGTAACAAAAAACAAAACCAAAGGTCTAAATAGATGACAAGAGTGTATGCTAAGTCCTATGATAAAAATATGTCAATTATAGATAAGATTTTGTCCTTTCCAAATTATTTTATGAGATCTCTGCTAATTGACCTACAATAGATATGACTAGTCTATTTATAATTACAAATTCTACAATTGTAAAAATTTAACATAATTCAATTTGGCTAAAAATATATTTGAGTACACTCTGATTGTGTAAGATATTTGTCAGTCTTCCTGTGTATGTTTCTCTGCTTGTGGAGTCTGTTAAGGTGTTGTTGGGAGTCAGCTGAGCTAATGATCATTCACACATGTGGAGCCAAAAGCACAAGTGCCCATACAGGAGTTCCCAAGTGGCACAGAGTGCCTAAGAAATGCCCTGAGGCCATGGGGTGCTGGAGGTGACAGGTGTTCCAACCCCAAAGACACAGGGTATAAGAAGTGAGCTGGTTCAGCAAAGGGGCATGATATAAATGTATAAATAACCCCAGGGAATTTAGAGAGTTCTTGGGGGCACTAACAACTCTGTCTGTTTCTATGTCTGTTTCAATTTGTGCAGATTGTCTGTCCATGTTTGTCCATTTGTTCATTCTGTAAACTGCTGTTCCTTTTAATCTGAGCTCAATTTTTTCTCCTTTTTTTACATTTTTGGATCATTTAATCAAAGTTTAATTTGGATAATAGACTTAAAAAGCATGCTTCCACCTGGGTTCCCAGTTAGTTCAAATGTTGTTAAAATTGGTTGTGTAAATGTAATATATATTGCTGTTTATTATGGACTTGAGAGTCTCTCATTGTTCAACAAAAGTGTTCAATGTTTTAATTGGGTTTTTCATAAGTCATCAAAAATTATTAAGATGAGTAAACAAAATCCCTTGCAGGGACGATTATTGGACAGGACTCCATTTGATGAATAAGAAAGTAGCTGCCTGGTAACATTTTTAACCAGTTCTTGTTCATTGATTAGAGGCCCCAATGATCTCCAAAGCCTTATGGGAGACACCTCAACTAAAGTTATATAAAATATTATTATAATATGTTCACATTGGTCATCATCAAAAGAAATAATCCAATAAGGTTTTTGAAATAAAAATGCCCATACAAAGGTTTCATATGGTTATGAAGGATTGTTATTAGCTTCATGGCATATTTATGTATTCATGCTTCCAGATGTACAGGTCTTCAAAAATGTAAAACATATTGTTTATGGTGACAAACTTTTGTTTCAGATTCAGACCTTAGCCTGTAACAAAACTTATGACATGTACATCCCACTAAAGGTCATCAAGATAGGTAAAAGCTTTTATGTATTAGACAAGGATGATTGACCAAAAAGGGGTAACATGTTAAAGAATGCAAATTCAAAGTGTGTTAAAAAATGTCATCATAATTTTCATGTTACAACATGAGGTTTGGTTTTGTTTTCTAATTTTCTGTGTAAAATGTGTAACAGTTTGTTAACATTCTACAGGTATTCAAATGTTAGTATATCCATGGTTGTTTTAAAAAATAATGGTTCTATTTTATGTTTTAAGATGTTTCATATTTAGACAAGATGATAATGTATGCTTTCTGCCTCTACTACATTGTACTGTTAACAATCTTTTCTTCTAGATGTTCAACAACTGAGGTTTAGAGACCAACAGTTGGAGAGACAGGTGGGCTAAGAGGATAGCCAATATTTTGGCCCTAGTCCTCCAAGATCAGTGAGGACACAGGACATTAGAGAACCTCTGCTGTGACATCCAATACTCAGTGAGTCCCTGGTCTTCTGATCAAAGAGACTATTGTAATGGTTTGACACCAAACTGGACCAAGGAGGCCAAGGCCAAATCAGAAGTTTGGGAGCCTTTCATTATAATAACAATAACCAGCCAGCTGGGACTGCCTGAGATCCTCCATACAAGGCAAGTTCAGAGCAGTCTAGACTGCCTGAGATCCTCCACGCAGGGTGGTTCAGAGCAACCTGGACTGTCTGAGATTCTCCATGCAGAGAGGTTCAGAGCAGCCTGGACTACCTGAGATCCTCCACACAGGGAGGTTCAGAGCAGTGTCAAGCCTTTACAGTGAGCAGAATTTAAAGCAAAAAGCACAACCTGGTTAGAACAGTTTGTCTCTCAGTGATAGTCATACATGGGAAAGTCTTATCTTTACCCTTTACTTTACTGGAATTTGTGTCAACTTGTTAGGTGAGGTCATTTTGCGGGGAGGCTGATATGTTACCATATGTTATATTTTAAAAGAAACAGGGGACAGCACATCCTGGCAGAGAGTCAGTTAATATCAGCACTTTAAGAACATTGCAGGGGGTTAAGGGGGGCTGAATCATGGGTGAACATAGTCTTATGTTTTACAGGCTTTTAGCTGGCCTAGCACACTATGAGACCACAGAGGAAAGTGATCATCAGTGTGTGGTGTGCCTAAGGAGAGTCACCAGGAGAAAAAAATCTCCCAGGCATTCACAGAAAGAAACTTGGTCAAGCAATGGCCGTGACTCATCCAAATGACTGACACTGACAGAACTAAGTGGTACTATGTAGGGTTCCAAGACATTTCTTGAAGAGACCTGACTGACCTTGATTAATAACCAAAAAACTGATTGTTTTTAAAACAGGTCTCACCTTAACTTGGTCTTGAATATCCTGCAGAAAACCTACAACTACTAGAGGTATACAAAATAATGCTAATGTAATGTTATAAAAGAAACTCAAATCACTAACATCTTCTGACAATTGCCAGCTACACTGGTAGCTGACTATAGTTATATATTAATGGGCTACACAGGGATGCAATTGTGGAATGCAGGGACTTTAAATCTTTGGCCTGCACTTAAAAAGATCTTCAGAGCTCTCCAGCACAGCTCCTCCAGCTTCAACTGACCACCCATCCTGTGAAACAACAAAACAAAAAAGACGGGTATGTTGGGAGCTGTTGAATCTGGAAAGTGACCCAGACATGACCTTACCAAAGTAACAAAGAGCACCTGGGCCAATCACTTGAAAAAGTTGCTACAGCCCAGAAAAAACATGAGGCTCCTAAACAATCCAGGCCTGGGTTGCTAGGCAGAGGGGCTGCAATTGACTGCATCCTTCCTGGTATATAAATAAACAGCAGCTTTGGTTGAGCAGTTCCTTTCCTCCCATCAGGAGGGTAAGGGCTCCACCTGATCTAGCTTTGTCTCTTTATTTTTCTCATCCTCTTGTGGTCCTTCACCCGAAGAACCTCAAGAGCTACATGGATCACGGCATCTCTTATCTTTTCTCTTTTTGTGGTAGGCAGAACACTAAAATTTTCCATTGATTCCTGTTAATTATGTACTCTCTACAACATTCTTTCCCTCTTTGTGTGAGTAGGACTGTGATAGTGAAGAGGTAGTAACGTTTGCATGACTAAGTCACTACTCATATGACTTCGAATTTGTCAAAGGGAAGTTTTCTAAGTAGGGCTGCCTGGGTCAGGTGAGTCCCTAGAAGGTACTGAACCTTCCTTAAAGTCAGAGACATAGAGTGGGACAGGGAGATGGAGTGACCCCTGGTTTGTAAGGGTAGTCTTGAGTGACTGAATAAGGAGGCAAGGGGCTCTGTTTGCAGGAACAGGAAGACCAATTCTGCCAACAACCCATGGAATCTTTCAAGTGGATACTTCCCTAATTGGGACTCTAGATGAGACTACAGCTACCTGACACTTGAATTTCAACTGTATGAGGTACTGAGCAGAGGACCCACAACATGTGCCAGAGTTCTAGCCCATAGATACTATAAAACATTAAATGTGTGCTTTTTATGGTGCTCAATGCGGCTATTTGTTCCATAACAATAGCAAATGAAGGCAGTCCCTTTAGAAAGTTCTTCCTTCTTGGCTTTCCTCTTAGAAAATGAATATGCCCTGCAAGTACTCTATAAGTCATCAACTCCTGTACTCATTTCAGGAGGTACACAATGACTATTTTGTCTTGGTCACTGAGCAGCAGCCTATAGTCTCTCTCAGTCACTGGTTTGTGTTCTGGAGAAGTGCTCTTTGGGTTTTTCTGCTTTACAGATTTGTACTTGAGTCAGTCTCACTAAGTTCAGTCTCATTAATTTCAATCACTTAGCCTAAACCTGCCTTCATGTCTTTATCCATGTCTATGTTTATATACAGACACACAGAGACAAATTCATGTTTTTCTCTATGCTTGTGATTAGCACTTCTATACTTTACCACAAGCCTACATAAAGTTGTGCAAAAACTTTTAATCTCTGAGATAACTGTAGTAACGCTACAAGTTTTGTTACCTACCTTGTGTCATAATCTTTAGCCTTCTTAGAGATCCTATGAAGAACTCGAATATTCTCACTACAAATCAGTTTTCCTGTGCAAGTCACATCTAAAATCATTCAATGTAACTGAATTCTTAAAAATTCTTTGAATTTGGTGTTAAGTATAATGGCGGCTACAGTGATAGTAATTATATTGACCCAGTTTCATTGTGTGTGTTTATGTAATTCACACTAATCAGAATAATATATACTTGGAAACACAGTAATAATAAAAAAAATTTGATCTCTTTCCTTTAAATTTCAAAGACTGTTTTACCACTAAATATCCTACTTTTCATGCTTTTGTTTAAAAATCAAGCAAATATTAAAATTTGGATCTTTAGTAGGATTGACTGTTCAACATTTAATCATATATTAAATAAGACCGCAACAAAATTTAAAACTGTCACTAGTTTATACAGTTCATTAGAATATTTTTCTGAAAATGTTTTTGAGTAGTTAATAATATCCCAGAACTATGTAAATATCTTTGTATATGTAATCAAGCTTATTTAATTTAGCACACACAATAAGATTATTATTTGGATTTTTAAACCAGCATTTTATAATTGTTTCTGAAGTGGGTATTTACTCATTTTCCATGGTTTGTACACAGTAATTCTAGGGAGTGTTTAATAGTTGTGACACTTCTATGCGCATCTGTTTTTACTCTCTTGGCTTTAAACTATCTAAGAACAGATCATTGTTGTGTTGAAGGTTAAGTTTTGATGTCTTGCCGTGAGAGTATGGAGAATGACAACCGTTCATTAAGATTTAGCTGAGCATTTATCATCTGCTCTCAATTCAGAAGCTCTTTCACTACATTATTGCTCACTTAGGAGAAATTACTGTCCAGGTTTCCAGATGTCAGATTGAAATACATGGTGATTTGCTATAAATAGTACAGCAAGTATGGTTTTTATTGTGTACTTTATGTTATGCTAAGTCATGGTTTTGGTTTAGAGCACTTGTTTAACCTGGCAGCAGCATAAAATTTCACTTTACAATAAGTACATGTTCAACTTTCAAGACTGATTATTTTCTTTGTGATTATCACAAACACTGTGGATTATTAAAATCAATCAGATTAGTAGATATCTTCTTAGCAGATCACAAAATCAGTATGGCACACTTGAATTTATCCTCTTTAGCTTTCATCATAATTTATCTGTGAAAAAGCGGGATAAAAGAATATAAAGTATGAACCTGTATTTTTGTCTAAATTCTCTCAGTATTGATCTTACTGTCCTTATTAGAATTTCCAAAGTCTACCTGTCAAACCACTGGTGTACCTGACTTTAGAAATACATAGCCATACTAACTATTGAGTTTTGCTTATCTCATTAAGCCTAAAAATTATGATTGGAGTATCATGAGTTGCTCAGAATTTGGAAGAGAATTTCACCTCGAGTTGAATGACTAGTTGAATTACTGACTGGGAATTGGAAAGATAGTTAAAATATTATTGAGAAAGTCATCTGAAACGAAGGAAAACAACAGCAAAAGTCTACTTGTTCTGCAGACCTAATTACTTCATTTGTTCAATTTTACTTACAGTAAAAGTTTTACTTACAGTATTGACATGATGAGAATAACTTGACTCTGGTTAAAATTAATTCTATTTAACATCATGGGCCAGGGATACAGCTCAGCAGTGCAGCACCTGCCTGGCAAATGCAAGGCCATGAATTTGATTCCTGGTACAAATGTATACATTTAACATCATGACTAAGGGCAGTAAAATGCTACCTTGAAGAATATAATTTGATTTACAAAAATATAACGAAGGACTGCTATTGAACCACATTCACAAGTCAAACGATTTACTTCATTTCCTGAGCATTCATAATTTCAAGAGGCAGAATTTTAAAACAAAGGCTAGGCAGCTGACCAGAACATAGATAGTTACTGGTAAGTGTTCTCAGATCTTTGTCCATCTAAATAACAGAGTTCTCCAAAAGATAAGGATACTAATTTAGGAATAACACAGGACTGCAAGGGAAATGCCGATGCCATGGAAACTGTGAATGTTTTTTAGAAGAGACAGGATGAAGGGAAACATCTAAAAGCAAAAAGGCAGTGTTAGATTCTTCACTTTGAAACCATTTTTCCTTGGTTACAAGGACCAATTACGGGAATGGTCCAGGTCACATCTAAGTGCACAGATAATGGTAGATGTCCTTGTGGAAGTATTCTTTGTGTAAGGACAGAGTAGTGTCTGTGCAAATGGTGGATATGGGTGATTGTTGTGAGAATTATTGTTTCAGGCACATGTATGACAGTCTTTCCTGTATAACCTTGGTCTTTATTCTTTATTTTTCTTGGGACTTGAAGAAAGTGACTTCCTTTGGTTTCTGACAAGTCACAAGTATAATTGGATGTCCTCATAACTGGCTTCCCTAATCTTTAATCTTCCTGGCATTGCAGTATGTCCTCAGTTTCACAGGCACTTGTATCTTCACAAGTAAGAGTTTAACTATGGTTCTTTCCAGTTGAAACTCTTTCAGAAACCACACGTGCACCAAAGTATCCTACCAAATGTATTCTATATTCATAGTCTACTATAGGAGCACATTAAAATGTATACTCTTCCTATTCTCTCCATTACATAATGTGCACAATAACTGAACTATAAACCAGTGGTCACAGTAGGAAAGCTCTGTTGTTGTAACTTTCACTTCCTTGCTTTTATTTAAGAGCTTCATCACTTGGAATGCCCTCTTTCTGATTATTACTCATCAAACTCCTCCATTTCCTGAAAGACTCACTTAGAATTTTTTCCTGGTCAAACATGAGATTTGCTCATGGGTGGTGAAAGTTGCTATAGTTCCTCCTCACTGTCCTCTAGGTGGGCATTTGACACCTGTGTCAAGGTGTGTTGTCAGATGTGAATGTGTCCCATGCATCCTAGTGGGCTGAAAGCTGCTCAAAGACCACAATTATGTCTTGTTCATCTTCACTTCTTTCAAATACACATAGTAGGAACTCAGAAACTTGCGTGAAATAATTATTGATTCCATGCTATGTAGTGGTTTATGAGATTCCTGGTAAAACACAGGATAGGTATTTCCTTCTATCAAATGAGAAATGTAATTTGGACAGGGAAAAGGGGATAGGAAATGCCCATGACAATAGTACTATACACACAAGCACAGGGAGATTTGCATCTAAACAAAATATGTGTTCTTGGAATGGCAGTAATTTTTTCTCTTACCCAATATTTATTTTTTCAGAATGTAATAATAGCTAGAAGCAGGCAACACTGTTGTGGATTTTCCTGTGTTCCTTTTCCTTCTCCATCAGCCTTCCTGGCCTGTAACTTTATTGCATAAAGTATATTTAATTGTGTGAGCATGGTAGCAGGGTCATCAGAATGATGCTCTTCTGATAGTTATATGCTACAATAATGATATGGAAATCTCTGTGCTCTGTTGGTCAGTGCCTGTTGTTACTATTCAATAAGAAGGCTCTTTGAAATCAATATAAAGTCCTTCTTATCAATATATTCATTCTCTGCTACCTGTAGTCAACCATATCCAAAGGTATGAAATGCAAAAATCTAAAGACAAACAATTCATAAGTTTAAAATGGGGTACTCCTCTAAGCAGTTTGATGAAATCCCATGGGTACTTGTGTCCCAGTTGGGACATAATCATGTACATGTTTAGTGTACCCACACTATATGTGCTTCACTCTATCAGTATACATCTTGGTGTAAGATCACTATTACAATACCATAGTGCTTATGATCAAATGACCCTTGCTTTTATTAATCATGTCTCTAAAGCCTAGGGCAGTCATGCAAAAGAGGCATGGCACATGAAACAAGGAAGGACAGGTTTACTCTGGTAATAATCTTACAGGGCATGTAAGAGATACCATAATATTTATAGGATTGTGTATTATCTGTGGTTTCTACATCCAGTATGATTTTGGGATGGAACTCCCACAGATAAGGGAGAATTACTCGAAGTCAACAAGTATGGAGAATATAATTCAGAAGTACGTAGAAAGTCAATCAGGATATTATTTCATTCTGACAGCATATAACACTTTATTTTATGGATCTGTTTAGCAATGCAAAGTGCAATGTAACCTTTTATTTTATATGGAAGTGCACGTTGCCACTCATACCATAAAAAGGATGTGTATACACAGTACTTACATCCCTCATTTGGCTTAAAAAATATAAATGACTATAGTTACATACAAAATTGTTTGCATGTATGATCTATTAATTATGGAACATTACTCAAAATATATCTGTTATTTTGACATAATGAGTGAATTGCAAATTTGTTATATAAAAAAATAAACTTTCTGTCGCGAATCACCTTGAAGAGTATAGAGCAATTCAAAGGCCGCAATTTAGAGATCAGCTTTAGTTTCTGGTAACTACAAGTGAAAGTAGTAAAGGGCATAGAACAGTGGAGAGGTTAGGCAGTGGGAGTCCCTGCAACATTCAGGAAGTGAAGCTTTGGTTTGAATTGACCTTCTTCAGATAACAGACAGCATGATGGTGAAAAGGGTTATTCCAGCCCTTTATTTGTCCCCTTTCTATCAGAAAAAGGGAAGTAGTTATAGTTTAGCAAATGGCTTTTTATTTTAAATTACCTCATTTAAAAAAACATTTTTTTTCAATATGGAGGAAGAATTTTCTGTCTCACTTTACTAAATGGTTACTGTTGTTGTGAATGGTGAGAACTCTAAAGACACATTGTACATATATATTTGAGCATTAATTAAATATCATGAATTTTCAAACAACATTTTGGAACAGTGGTAAGTCTTCCTCTTAATCTGCTCTCTGGAGAGTAAAAGGTTTATTGAATGAAGAAGTATAAATTGATGTATACATATAAAATTCCTTAAGGATCATGCTCATGCTATATAATAGTGCAGGATCTGAAAACATCTATTTTTGCCCTTGGAAGGAGAGCATGTGATTTGCATTGGTTCAACCTGAGAATCAAGCCTGACCTTCAGGATGCAGGCTCTCAAATGGAGCTCATCAGAAGGCAGAGTTTATGCCTTTCTGCTCATCGTGTGGTTCCAATGGAGCAATTACACCACTATATGAAATCAGGATGCTAATGAACTATTTTACACGTGCACCAAGAACTCTTCCTGGTATATGGAATTCAGCACCTGGTACCCTTGAGGAGACTTTTCTCTATATGACTGAGAAGTATGAAAAGATAACCATCATTAATTGTGTCTGATGAAAATGTATTGCTATTAAGTGTTCTCATGCCCTTGAATTAATATTAAATTAATTAAAGTTTTAATTTGAAAAACATGCTTCTTTCAAACTTTTAGGTTCAACTTTATATATCTTATGATCTTAAGTAAAAATCTAACAATAATTTTAAGAATTGCATGAATAGGAGCCTTTATTCTGTTTATAAGTTTAATTATTATTTAAGGGCATCTATAAAATATATTAGATTTTCTCTTTACCCCAATTCGATGAGTGATAAAATTTTCTTAATATTTTAATATCTTAAAATTTAACCAATTAAGCTTACATTCAGTAAAATTTTAGATATCCTTAATGTCAAACATTATGATATCCTAAATTGTGAATTTGTATATAACCTTTGTAAGACTGTAACTTAAAATTGGAAGTCTTAGTCAAATTGAAGTGTATATTTTAAATTTGATTTAAATTCAGATTTCTCTTTCTAGTAAGTTGATTTCATTTAAAATTTTGAATTGCAGATCGAGCATGGTATAGGTATCTCTGTCTATAATCCCAACATTCTGGGAGGCTGAGGCAGGGTGATCACAGTTGCAAGCTTAGCTCTGGAAACTTAGCAATTTATATAGGCCCTGTCTGATATATATCTATATCTATATATCTCTATCTGAGGACATAGCATAGAGTGAAAGATCTGGATTTTAATTTTCAGTATTCCCAAAAACTTTGACTGACATAAAGTAACAAATTTGCACAGACTTCTAAATGCCTGAATATTAACACTGTGATTGTTATTCTCATAAGTGCTATGTTCAACACTAAATCTTCCTTGAACCCTTTCGCAGCTAACTTCCTGTTTCACTGGACTCATGTGATTCCAGCTGACATGAGATTCAGAGATGAGATCCAGCACAGACTTAGCACTTGCTGTGCAACACTAAAGTCCTCTGTGAGAGTTGACTTCCATGAATTTCCACACTCAGAACTCAGTGAGACCATCCCTGCCCCAGAGATTTTATTTACAAACACCCAATATACTACACCACTGTATCCTTCAATTGGATTTATAATTCTTTGTTTCATATATATATTTCCTTGATATATTTATATTTTTCCCCAATTTTAATGGCATCTGAAACTGGCAAAATCCAAAATACAGAATTATGTATAGGACCACAGTACATATATGAATAATGAAATGATATGTTGTAATTTGTGTATCTTTCATGGCGATAAAGGATCCTTTCATTAACACTTGTAACATCTACTGACAAACAGAAATGCCCAGGATACCAAACAGGAAATCTTAATGAACTGTGTAAAAAATAGTTACCATATTGATGAAATGTCAGATATGCTGTAATATGTAGGAATGTGGTCTCAAATTTCTGTGAGTAGACTGACTCCAAGGTCTCGGGACTCTCTTTCAGACTTCCTTTATCTATCCTCTTTGCCCTTGCCCTCCAATCTGGTTCTGTAGTAGAACTCCCTCTCTGCACACTTCAGATGGCCAGGTAACAGTTTCTGTTACTTCTGTTTCTTAGAAAGGACTGGTCAGTGTGATGCATAGCTTGTTACTGTGATTCATATTGTAAGAACCAATCAAAAATGGCCAAGTACTCTGCTTCTTGCTTGCAACCCCTTAAAAACCTCCCTCCTTGAGCCTTTGAGGCCTGACTTTTTAAAGGATTGCTTCCTTGTCAGTGCCCATCTGACATTAAATAAATCTGCTTCCAAATACTGGGTGTTCTTTCAGCGTTTCTGTTGCCATAGCAGTTTCTGTTTGTGTTTCTGTGTAACTGTATGGAAGTGCCTCCCAAGCAAGGGTAAGATCGATGACATGTGCTCCATGCCAGTCACACAGCTTTTCTCCCAGAAGGTCATGCAAAGTGAAAGTCTTGCCATATAAGAACATCTCAAAGACACAGTTCAAAGAAAGAAAACCAAAAGAATAAAAATGGTTAGTTCATTTTTAATGTGTGATCTCTAGTCTGTGCCTAGAGGCCCTACCACTAAAACACTGTCCTAGGCTTGTCAGTGGAAGTCACTTTGTCTTGTTTTATAAAGAATTCCTTTTCTTGGGGATTGAATAAAATGGAAGATGGAGCAATCATCTAAAGTCTTCAGGGAAAAATGCTCTGTAAATACTCACACAAAAGAATGCTAAGTGACTAATGTTCGCTGAGACAGAAAAGCATCACAGGAGCATGATTTCTTTAGTATGGAAGAACAGAATACTTTTACATTAAATAATATACATATATCAATATAATTTATTCTCAGTTAATGGTCTTGTCAGCACAGAATTAGGAAAAGAGACTTTATAAGAGATTTTAAATATTCAGTCACAGTATAGAGAGATAAGAAGATAGAAAACCTTTAAAAGAGGTTAAGGATATTAAAAGTCCCTGGGTACAGGATCAATAGCTCCCCAATGGAGGCATATCAGGTTTATTCATCTTTTTATCTCCATTCCTGTGACTAAAAGGTATATGCTTCTTGGTACACTTGGTATGGAGTCCTTAAGTCCTTACTTAACAGTATGATTAAACAGCATGAGACTACATTTGCCCCATGGTTTAAACTTTCATATATATATATATATATATATATATATATATATTTATATATGTAATTTTGAACAAAATTTTATTAGACAGGTTAGTAATGTGAGTCACTCTCACTGTTGAAAGTAACTGTATATTTATAACAAGGTGGATTCTCATTTGTTCACATATAAAACTTACCCGTTGAAGGTCATATTCCCATAAATTTGGGCTCAGCCTTGAACAAAATAGACATATTGTACATGGTTTTTTGACTAAAAGCCTTCTCCTGGTAGAAAGGTGCACACAACAATCAAATAAACATATGAATGAAAAGAACAATTTAAGGTGTTTGATGACAATTGATGGGGATTCCTCTCTTGGAAAGAGATAAAACATTTTAGCTGAGATCCAAATGACAAGATAAGTTATTTCAAAGTTTTCACCATGAAAGAAAAATGTAACTTCCTACAATTATAAATTCATGGGAAATGTCTTTACTTGCAAAATATAGTTATGTGGAAATACACATTTTTACATATCACTTAAGTATTATAGATGTAAACTAAATAAACATTTTCACTGGGAATTTGTAACACATGCTTCTGTTTTAGCATTATTTCCCTTTACTTCTGGTAATTAAAATTATATCCATTTATTAAATCATGAAATAGATATTAAATTGTAATATTTAATTGTGAGATATAGAGTTTTCTTTACCACTATGTCCATTCAACATTTGCAGGTATTACAACCAACAAAAAAAGACAAGAAAAATAGATAAAAAGAATAAGTACTGAAAAGAAAGGAGAAGTGCCACTTTTTGGACAACATATAATGCCTAAACAAATAAAATCCTCAAAGATTTATAATCAATACAAAAGTACTCCTTAAATTAATTTATAGGTTCAATACAGCCCCAGGGAAAACACTAGAAATATAGTAAATACTATCCTTTAGGGGATATGGAAAAATAAGACATTGGTTTAAATTCTTTTCTATGATTAGAGATACTTTTCCCTTGAATTGGTATCTTTTAAAAGTATACAAAACGTATTACTCTGTGTTTCACTACTATAATGAAATGACAGATGGCATGTATATTCCTAAAGAAAAAGGTTTGTTTTGGCTCATGGCACTGGACATACATAATCTAAGGGCTGTATCTGTTGATGTTCTTCTCTTACTAGCAGAGATCTGCTGCAGCACGGGGCACAATATGACAAAGACAGGGAGTGTGTGTGTGTGTGTGTGTGTGTGTGTGTGTGTGTCTGTTCTAGTCATTCTGCTTAAAAAGCTACCAGGATTCAATTATATGCATTGTACCCTGAATACCTTATTTAATTCTAATCACCTTTCAAAGGTCCCAATCCTAAGTACTTTTTAGTACCTTGTAAGGGAGAATAAATTTCAACACACAAAGCCTTGGGAGACACTGAAATCAAATCCAAACTATGGCATACAGAATTTTTTTTTTATTGAGTGCAACTTTGACTTAATGTGATACCACTTGAAAAAATAAAATGTCAATACTAAAACATCTGTAAAGTATTGGCTACACCTCCTGAATTCACTTGCGAGAATCCTTTGATTCTTCTACTTTCTTGGCTATTCTTCCTACGCAATCTGGTGAGATTTTGTTCAGCAATGTCATCTGTGAAGTTGAGGTCTCCATGCCCAGTGATCATTACTCCACTTTAGACAGCTTTCATAGCTGAGCAAGTGAAATCATCTAATAAATCTTATCTCATATAGCTCTCTGTATCTCTTTTATGTTTTACCCCTCTGGAGAACCTCAGCTCAACACACTACATAAAACTACCTCAATATTTTATTGAGCATAACTTCAGATTTGAAGCTTGTACATTTACATAAAACCACATGGATTTGGCTTTTTCTTCCTCTCTGTCATTCATTTCTTCTTCAGCTACATACTGAACTATGTTCTTTTTGTAATACCCTTCAACGTAAGAGTAGCCTTTAATTGGATCAAGAGCCCACATTTCTTTGTAAATCCTCTTTAAATCAGGGATTGTCAAAGTATAGTCTTTGGGCAAAATCCAGTCTATTTTTCTTTCTTTTCTTTTCTCTTTTCTTTTTCTTTGTGACCTAAGAAGAATTCTTTTCTTTAATATGTATTTAAAATGGAAAAAAAAGAGGCCAGGTGTGGTGATACAAGCCTGTAAACCCAGTTATTTGAGAGGTTGATACAGGAGGCTCTGAGGGATGAGGCCAGCCTGGGCAACATAGTGAGACCCTATCTCAAAATTTTGAAAAGTCATAAAAATGTTTTTAAAAATGAGGATGTAGTTCATTGGTAGAATGCTTGTCTAACATGCCTAAGGCTCTGGATTCAGGGTTCAAGTCCCAGTACCAAAAAAAGATCATGACTCACGTTTTTCCTCTCATACTCTATGATTTATACCAGTATCCTCCCCACAATGACTGTCAGACCTTGGACCTTTGACTGAGAGTTAAATCGTTGGCTCTCTTGGCTCAGCTTTGGACTGAGCCATGAGCCACGCTGCCAGACTCGCTGGTTTTCCAGTTTTTAGATGGGTCATTCTGGGACTTTCCAGCTTCCAGAATGGAGTGGGCCAATTCCTAATAAATCTCTGCATTTCCTTCTGCCCCACTGCCTCTCCTCCTCCTCCTCTTCTTTCATCTTGTTCCTGGTCCACTTTTTCCTCCTGATCTCTTTCTCTACTTCCTCTTTCTCCTTTTATCTTTCTCTCACCATTTCTCTTCTCTCTCCCTGTCTTTCTCTCTCTCTTTCTATCTCCCACCTCTCTCTCTCTGTCTCCACTCATAGAATAGGTACATGTATGTGTGGTTCTCTACGTAATCTATCTATCTATCTATCTATCTATCTATTTATTTTCCTATCATCTATCCATTCATCTACCTATCTATATGGATTTCTCTGATTTCTCTAGAGAACCCCAACTAAATACACCAGTCATTCTGAAAGATTAGCTCTGGAAGTAGAGTTTCAGATGTCTTAACTATTCCACTATTCATTTCTTAAGCATATCCTCTTACATCTTCCTTCATGTCATTCAATATTCTCTACCACTGCTTTAAGAGTTAATTTATCATATATACAGTATATATGATCCAAAATCTACAATAAATACTGTGTAAGGGTAAGAAACTGCTCAAAGAGCAAAAGTAATTGGGAAAGGGAAAAGGAGGAAAGAAGGAAGAGAAAAGGAAAAATACATAAATCTGTATATACATATATGTAAGATAACTAAAATGCCTATACTGCTGAATGTGTTAGTTATTGAGAAAGATCAGTTAATACCCATATGATTAGATCAATTTTACATGTCTATATGTGTTAATGTAAACAACCATGTTGAAGGTAGTGATACACAATATTGAAACCATTGTCAAGTTTCTATCATTCTATTTTATAAACCTATAATGTTACTGCTGTGGATTTGCTATTGTCATTTGTTTGTCTCTTTTGCTTTTCGTCTTTCTTATGTGTCTTTTTTCTTTTAAATTAAAAAAGAGTTAATTTATGTAACACTGTATGCCCTCAACTATAGTTAGCTGTCTAATAAAAAATTATGTGTTCTTAATTTTTCAATTTTCTCAGAGATTGTACAAAATTGACACTATCTAGTTGCATAGGACAAAAGTTAACCAATGATATACAGCTTATGTCATGAGATATCTTGGTTTAATTTTCTTCTGTGATCCCATTAAGAAAGATTTACTGTTTATCAGAAGTGTCAATATTTGCTCCATGAAAGTAATTCCATGTATTATTTGTTTATCAAGCCTAAAATGGTGTATTTTTTTTACAAGATGTGAAAAAATAATTTGTTGGATTAATGAAATGTTATTCTTGTTTTAGCTTATATTAATTTCAAATGAGTAAAAACAGTTATGATATTTAAAGATCAGTTCTCTTTCCAGATTTAAAAAGAGAGAGGGAGAGATAATTAAATCTCTGGAAAAGAGTTGTAAAAAATGACCTTACATAATTATCTATGGCAGACACTGTTGGTTGCTTAATCAATACCAATCAATACCCATTCTTCTTTTCTTCCTTACTAACTGAATGTAGATTTTGTTTCAGTCAGCACCTTGCAGCTAAGGGCAATCATGTTTTATACTCTAGGTCATGACCTGCTGATGGAAGGCTACAGCATCTCCAGCAAGGTAGTTCTTTGATTGCTGAACAGAAATTGGCTCGACTAGCATACTAGTTTTGTATCTTGTCTTGCCCTTTGTTTTTCCCTCATTACATTTATTCATATTGCAGATGAAATTGAAACAACAGGCAAAACAAAGGAAGAGAGGCGTTGACTAAATGTAGTAGAAAGTGAGAGGATTCCATAAGACGTTTGTGGTGCTATCAAATTATAACATTTTCCCTGAAGCCCTTGCCTTCAGAATCTTAGTACTGTGGAAGAAAACAAGAAAACTTTCATGATTTATTGGGTCTCTGGATTCAGGATACTTAACACTGAGCAGAACATGATGCAAAAAATACATATTTTAACCATTTAAAAAATAATATCCATGGTCTCATAGATGCTTTATCTGTATATTAAGAGGTAGCAAACCTTTCAAAATGAAATATTCCCACAAAAAACTGAAACTAAAACAAATAATTTCTTTCCTGTTTTTGTATATCAGTAGCAAGGTAAGTGATGAAAGAAATCAGGTCTTCAGATCACCCATACTTCTTATTTTATTATATATCACATCTGCTATGGAAAATTTGTTATTTTCTCATTTTTAAAGTGTATTAATGTAAAAAAAACCTATTGGATATTTATTCATAATTTTTTGTCTTACTACATTTATATATGTCACATTTATAAAATAGTCATAAATTACATACACTTCAACTTTGAGTAAGAGTAATCAGGAAAAGTAGAGACTGAACTGCAATAGCAGCATGTAGCCTCACAGTACATTATGAGAATCACAGGACAAAGAAAATAGTTGTATTTAGAAGACTCTGACATACTCAAAACTGGTGATCACATCTAAATGTATATTTTGACTGAAATGCAATTTGATTATTCTGATAGATATTTCTAAGACTCCCTTTTACCCAGTTCCTATATCTTTGAGGTACACAGAATAGTTATAAACCTCAACCATTTTTTCTTCTTCTTGATGATTTGTTCTGGCCAATCAGTTGTAAGCAGAAATAGCACAGATCTTCTTTCTGGTGCAAAGAATTTAACTGCTCCACTGTGACCATGTGATATTGCTGTTCTTTGTGCATCATTATGAGATTTGCTATGGTTTGAGTATGGGATGTCCCCTAATAGCCTGTAGATTATGACTTGGCTCTCAGTTTGGTGGTATTGGAAGGCAGTAGAATCTTTAGGAGGTAGAGTTTAGTGGAAAACAGTTTGTTCACTGGGAATATTGAGACCCCAGATCCTTCTTCTGTCTGTTTTTGCTTTCCAGTCACAATCTGATGAACATACTTTATCTGTCATATGCTCTGACCATAAGGTTTTGTGGTATCCTAGGCTTAAAGCAATAATACAGAGTAACTGTGCACCAAACCTCTGAAACTCTGAGTCAAAATAAATCTTCCCTTTTTATAAGTTGTTTATCTCAATTTTTTTTTCTTCTCACAGCAATAGACAGCTAAGAGAAGACTCTATTGAAAAAGTGCCTGGAAACCAAGGGATTCTGCAGAATAATAAAATTTAATTAAAAACTAAAGCAACTAAAGCAAGACAGGATGACTGGAGACAGACCACTCAGGAATGAACTTCTGAGTCACTCTACCATGTACAAATGCAAAATGAGCTGAGGTTCTGGCTGAGGGTGAGATAAATATGAAATGTCTAATGGAAAAAGCAAGCAATAGATGTCGACTAGCCCTGCTTGATAGAAGACAAAACTGTGCACATTTTTCTGGATTGTTATTTATGTATTACATTTGCCATGAAAAAACATTTTTATAGTGTCTTTCTTCTCATTTTTAATTCATGTCAGTGATTTTGAAGAACAATTCCACAGGCTTCTGGGAAGATGGCAGAACAGTACACAGCAGAGTGAACAGCCTCTCTGAGAGATATAGTCCAGATGCTGGAATACAGCATCATGGCAAAGACAAGAAGGAAGGAAGTGGGTCCCCTGGACCCAGGGAGAATCTAAAGTGAGAATTGAAGCCCACAGAAAGAGTAAAAAGAGAAACTTAAATGAAGAAGAAGGCAGTAGCTGGAAGCACCTTTGCCTAGAGCCAGACCCACTGTGCAAGAGGAGCTGTTGGAACCTAGGGACACATGATCAAGGTGATGTGGCAGAGGTGACCCTGGAGGCCTCTGCAGAGAAATGGAGCATTGGAGGAGATTGGTAGTGGACAGGAGCAGCAAACCTGGAAGACAACTGGCTGGCAGGTGAGTGCAGAGGACTTGGTCCTCCTGCGGGAGACAGCAATTGACCAGGAACCATTTTGGAGTTGGACCAGATAAGCCCTGAACCAGAACTGCTCCCAGCTTTCTCCAGCAGCTCCTAACTGGGTGCAGACCTGTGGAAATTGCTTGGAATGAGCCCTGCCCCCATAAGCATTCTAGGGGCCATCTTGGAGGAACCCTGCAGGTAGCCAGCTTAGTCTGGAGGCAGTGGCCAGTCTCACCCCCACACACACTCCAGGGGCAATAGTGGAGGATCCCCATTGGTGACCAGTCTAGGTCAGCAGGTGGTGGTCAGCCCTGCCCCTATGCATGCTCCATCAACCAGCAGGGAGCCAACACAGATGGGGGAAAGCAGCAGACAGCCCTACACCAGTGCACCGAATGACCACCATCAGATATCCATAGCCAGCACTGGCTAGAAGAACCAAACAGTCTTGCTTCAGAGAAATTGTAGCCAGTGCAGGAAGTACCTGGGACCCCAGTACCCACTTGTTCAAAAGAACCCAGAAATACATCAAGATGAAGACACAAAAGGCAGCCTCTGGCCTCCAATCCAAGCAGGGCAAGTCCAGGAGATGCAAACACAGAAGAGACTGGAAGTCACACACCTGAAGTTTCTGAAGTAATGGCAACTGAAGTAAAGAAACAACTTCATGAGACTATAAAAGAAATTAGAACAGAAATACTGACTCAGGTAAAAGAAGAAATGAAAAACATAATAAAAGAATTGCTAGGTATCTCTAAAGAAGACATAAATAAAAAAAATGAAGGAGTATAGGAAAATAAGGGAAACCTTGAATGAACAATACAAAGAAGATTCAGAACACATGAAAGAGATTCAAAGTGATATCCAGGAAATTAAAAACTCCATTGAAAGCTGGCAAAACCACTTGAAAGAAACTGAAGATAGACTTTCAAACCTTAAAGACAGCTTTGCAGCTTGTGATCGCAAAAGGAAAGATCTCTTAAAAATAACAAGGAACTGATCAAGCCTAATAAAGATACTCACAAAAAATAACAAGGAACCTGGAAGTATCAATTCAATGGCTGCAAGACAACCCAAAGATACATAACTTAAGAATAAATGGTGTGTGAAAAAACAGGGGTCAATACAAATAACATTAAAAGTCTATTTACAGAAATAATATCAGAAAACTTCCCAAGCATGGGAAAAGGAAGTAACATTCAGATAAGTGAAGCATATAGAACTCTAGCTAGCCATAACCAAAATAAATCTACACCCAGACATATAATAATCAAGATCCCAGAAATTCAACACAAGAACAGAATATTAAAAGCTGTTAGAAAAAAGAAACAGATCACCTATAAAGAAAAATCCATCAGAATCATGAGAGATTTCTCAACACAAACCATCAAGTCAAGAAGAGCTTGGAGTGAAGTATTTCAAATTCTGAAAGAAACAACTTCCAACCCAGATTGATGTACCCTGCAAAACTTTCTTTCAAAATTAATGAAGAAACAAGATACTTCCATGACAAAGAACAACTAAAGGTTGTCATGACCACCAAATCAAACCTATAAAGAATATTAAAGGACAATCTAGAGAGAGGTAAAAAAAAGACCACAGCTTCAGAAACAGTGGTAGAGGAGTATCACCCAGTGGGGCAGACAACTGAATAGAGAGGAAAAATAGGCAGCCAATGGCAAGAAAATAGCATGGTAGAGACAAGGTAGTGCATGTTGGCCATAACCATTAATGTAGATGGCCTCAGTTCATCAATAAAAAGAAACACAGGCAGAGTGAATCAGGAGACAGGATCCATCAATATGCTTTATACAAGAAACACATTTAACTCAAAAGGAGGTTCATAGACTGAAAGTCAAAGCAGAGAGAATAATGCTCTATGTGACAGGGAGCCAGAAAGAAGTGGGTGTAGCTTGCCCACTAGCTGCATAGTGGACAAGAAAGACATGGCAATTTTATACAATGGAAAGCTATTCAGCTATAAAGAAAGCTAACCTCAAAGCTCCTGTAGGTAAATGGATACAACTTAAGATTATGCTCATGTATGAAATGATCCAGAGTCACATGGATGAACATCATATTGTCTCCCTAATACAAAAAACTAAAGGAGTTAGTAGGATTCAAAATACACAATACATATTGTGAAAGTGAAAGGAGTGGAAGTATCTAAAAAGGGAAGGCAGTGGCCTTTGTTAATCTATTATCATGATTTGAATCCCGTATTGTTTTCGTTGTTCTGTTTAGTTTGGTTTTATTCTGTTTCTGTTTGTCTAACTTTATTATATTTGATGGCATGGACAGCTATTTCAAAGATAACAAAATACACTATGGTAGCCATTATTGATTTCCTACTACCGTGTTTTGAATTCCTGTATTGTTTTCATTGTTTTGAGTGGTTTTATTCTACTTAGATTTGTTTGTATTATGTTTGATGATATAGGCAACTACTTACAAGATAACAAGAGGCATTATGGTAACCACTGTTATTTTACTATTGTTTTGAAGTCCTGTATTGTTTCCATTGTTTTGTTTTTATTGGTTTTAATCTATACTATTTTGTTTGATTTTATTATGCCTGATGGTATGGGCAGTTATTTTGAAGATAACAAGAGGTATTACGGTAGCCATTATTGATTTCCTTTTATCTTTTTTGGAGTCATGCACCATGTTCATTGTTTTGTTTTGATTGGCTCTATTCTGTATTATTTTGTTTGGTTTTATTCTTTTCAAAATAAAAAAAATTAAAAAGAACAATTCCACAATCTAGTCATTAAGTGATAATAATTGAGATTATTATCAAAATTTGAGGAGCATTTAACATAGTCATACAAATATCAAGCATTTTAGATCTGTACTTCTCCAAATTTAGGAAAATAGTGGACAACTGTATCTTTTTATATGACATAATAAAGGTATATAATATTATATAAGAGTCTAAGCATATACGAAAATAGTGCTCTAGTTGACAATTTATGGTGACTCATCTCCAAATCTGGTTTCCTTCCCTCCTCTGAATTGATAAAATTACAGTGACTATTTTTTCTTGATGGGAAACATCATGTTAAGTTTGAAAGTACCTTAAAAACATTGTGAGAGAAAAAGAATTTCTCCTTTCTCTTGTGTACATCTGATTGGTTATTTCTTCTTTTTCATAGCTTCCAGAGGATGGAGTTTGGGGACAACACAGTCCTGGGTGATTTGTTCTGGTTTTGCATGCATGAGTCACATCCCTATACTGAGCTAACCTCCTCCCCTTATCTGTGGGCTCCCTTGCTATGTCTCTGCAGTACAAACCACAATCCCCAGGTCTCACATCCCCTGGTCTGAAAGCCAGTTCTGTTTACTCTGATCTTCTGTGTGCCCACTTGCCACCATCTCAGAATACATACTCTCTGCTCTCCCTTGCCCTTAGGAAAAAAGTTATCACTTTGATAGTAATAAAACCTATATATTAAAGACTTGCTTTCCAGATTGCCACTACTGGGAGGGTTATGAGAGGTTTTAGGCCCTCACGGGTATGGTCTTGGAGAGGATTATTGGGTACCAGTCCAATAATCTTCTTTGTCTTTTGTTTCTGACTGAAGAAAATGAGCTTCCTATGTCACATGTTCCCAGTGTGATGTGTAGGTTTCCACTGTCCCAAAAGCAATAAGGCCAACTGTTCATGAATGGAAATCTTTGAAACCATAAAAAAGGAAAACAAATTTTTTTTCTTGGTATTGGAGATTGAACTTACAACCTCATGCTTGTTGGGCATGTGCTGTGCCGCTGAGCTATATCCCTGGTCAAAACATTTCCTTTTTTATGTTGATTATTTCTGGTATTTTGCAATAGTAACAGGAAGTTGACCAGAAGATGCATTCAGTCTAGTGACAAGCTTGCCAGTGAAAAATAAACAAGTTAGCATTTGAGATTCAACCACTTTGTAGGAAATAAACATACATGGATAGGACCTTTAGAAATCTTATGGCTTGTAGGGCAGAAAAATCTTTCAAATAGATTTTCAATATAATGTGATGACTATTTTGATGCAAGAATGATCTAGACCCTACAAACACACAGAGAGAGATGTGCTCAGCTAATCTGGGAACTTAGAAAAAGACAATGAGAGCCAAACTTTAAAGGGTAAGTAGAGATTATTTAAAAGAGTGAGGCAGGAAACATGGATATCAAATTTAAAGAAGAGCACAGATTTATTCATTCAACTAATATAGAGAGGTTTTCTGATTTACAGTAGTATAATTTCTGATACTTTCAGAAATTAATATTGGAGAAAAGATGTAGTATATATTCTGCTCTTATGTTTTTATATTTTCATGGTAAATTTTAAAATACATGCAAAAGCATGAAAATGGTAAAAATTGCCTGATTTTCCCAACATCAGGCTTTATAGATTGTTTTTTTCTGTATCCATTTTTTATTTAAAAGAGAAAAAAAGACCCAGAAAATAAAAACAAAAAGCAAAAGAGACAAACAATGACAACAAACAAAAAACAATAATATAAACTTTCAAAATAAGATGATAGAAATTTAACAATTGTTGTTATGTTGCACATTGTCATCTTCAAAAGGATTGCTTAGATTACTAGATATCAACATGCAAAAGTGATCTAATCATATGAGTATTAACTGTTCTTTTCCAAGAACTAACAGAATTAATAGTATATTCATCTTTGCTATCTTATGTATGTTTTTAAAAGTCTACTTTTTGTTCATTGATATCCTACCTGCTATCCCTTTGCCTCTTCTTGAGCTGTATTTTTTATGAAGCACATTCCAGACACCAGAAGTGACAGCCTTTAGCCATGGTGCACAAAATACTACAGATATGCTTTTGGATATGTTCTGTTATGTTATTACCTACATAGTCCAGTATGTATAAGATTCCCAATTTACAATAATTCAACTTGCCACAATTTGACATGGTGCAAAATTGACATATATTCCATAGGAACCAGACTTTCAGTTTTGCATTTTGATGTTTTCCCAGATTAATGATATGGAGTATGGTCCTCTCTCACAAAACTGGGCAGAAACAGAGAGCTTCTGGTCAGCCATGCCTACTAGGAGAAGCAACTGACACTCTTCAGAGAACGGAGTTGCCATGCAACCATGTTTTATAGATTAAATGTGTTTAACATACTTGTTTGTTTATTTTTGCAGTACTGAGGAATTAAAGTCAGGACCCTTGCATTGAGATACATCTCCAACCAGTTTTTATTTTATTTTTATAATTTTGAGGCAGGTTCTTGCTAATTCACTAAATTACTCAGGTTGGGTTTGAACTTGTGATCCTCCTGTCTCAGTCTCCTAAAGTTCTGGTATCACAGACATATGTCAATATATTAGGCAGCATTTAAGATATAGAATAATTTCCATTTTGCATTATTTTTTCAGAATATGACCATATTGTAAATCAAGGAGTATCTGTATATTTCTACCTTATGTCAGTGTCCTGGTTACTTTTTACTTCTTGCTGAGACAGAATACCTGATGCCCCAAATTAGCAAAGGAAAGGTTTATTTCTTACAGTTCTTGGGAGTTTCAGTCCATACTCAGTTGGCTCCAAAGCAGCGTGGTGTGGCAGGGCAGCCATTCATGGTTGCCACCAAACAGCAAGAAGCACGAACTGGTAAGAGAGAGGGCAAGAAGAAGACTCACCTTATACTGTATGTTGGCTCCACCCCTGGCCAGGTGCAGCACTCGCATTGCCAATCCCAGCACTAGACGACAAACCAATCACAAATACTAGACTCAGCCCCGTCCAAATTACCTGAGGCCTTGGGGGAACATAGGATTAAGCCAATACAGTTAGGTACTATCCCAATACTGGGGTTCTACCAATGAACAAAATAAATAAGTGAAGTACTTTTGTTTGTTTTGTGATTTGTATTTTTAAGTTAAAAATAAGCAGAAGATAAGCTGAGGTTGATGTTAAAGTTGATTAGTGAATAGTTTGCTTAAAGATATAAACAAAAGCCACTAATTTTTACAGAGTCATTAGGAGGAGGAAGGTGAAAACACAGGGAAGGAAATATACACTTTGCAAATGAAATACAGTACACACCTATGTCATGGCATAGGTGTGTACACTCTCCGTGCCTGTGAAAAGATGGGGAGTAAGAGGCAGCAGAGGCATTTGAATTCTACAAAGCATACTAGACTGGCAGTGGGAAAGGAGGAGAGGTAGATGTCAAGGCTACTGAGACTCTACAACATCATTTCACAGATTCCCCAAGTTTATTGTGTGTGAATAAAGGTATTGACTCAATTTATTTCCACTTCAGGTGTTAACCTGGCAGAATCCTAAATCAAGACATACACTCTACTTAAGTCATAACACACCATTTAATACTTCTCTGAGGATTTCTAGGCACTATATAAGTAATCCTATAGTAGCAATACTGGCTGGAAATCATGCAGACACACATTTAAATGATTTCTATTGTGAGGCTCCCCTGAGCTGCCCTGGTCTGTATAATTTATTTTAAGCTTGGTTCTTTGCTTTCACATTGATTAATGAGCTACCTGACATATTTTCAAGAATTACCCTCCTCTATTTATTTACAGGAGTAATTTTCTATTATTAGCAACTCTAGAATCCTCACCAATACAAAAGGAAGTGTGGGTTGGGGAGAAACCACTGCCCTGTTCTCACTGGTGTGCCATGTTCTCAGAACCCATTACTTTAAATGTACTTGGCACTTTAAACAACTTACTTGTCTTAGTCACTTTCCTTGTTGCAGGTACAAAATGATGCAGGACAGGTTAACTTTGACTCACGTGTTCATTCCTACTCAGCTGGCTCCAAGGCACAAAGGCATGGCAAAGCAGCATAGTATAGGAGGTAGAGAGAAAAGGAAGAAGCTGGGGAGGGGATATGTGCTTTCTCAGCATGTGTGACTGGAAATATGTGATGTGCATTCTAGGTTACATTCTCGGTGATCTATCACTAGCAGACCCCACCTTCTTATGGCAAGTCTAGTCTAGTGCTAGCATAATCCAATCAGCTTCCTAAAACCCCGCCTTTTCAGAGAGCATCGACATAAACTACAATAAAATTGTTTTTAGCTGATAAAATTAACAATCCACCCATTTCTTGACTTCATGCCTGAACCTCAGATTATATATTGAAATTGTTGCTTGATCCTTGATTTCCAGTATTCCTGCAAACCTCCATTATCTTGTGCATCAAAAAAATTCATTTAGGCATAAGTATACTTTTTTAAGACATGAATTTGCATTTGATTTTCTAAAAATATGTATCATATAACTCTTATTTATTACTTCTGGTAATGTTGAAAAATTGAATAGTCTTCCTATGATTGAAATGACAGGGCATCATTTTGGAAATCAAGTATAGAAAGAGGTTGCAAAATGAGGAAAATAATTTCTACTTTGCTTAAGACTTTAATGTGATGCAAGTCTTAGAAATACTAAAACACCTAAGAAGGGATAAACAAGGAAGAAAATTTTTCTCTGGGATCTTCATTACTGATAATTCCTGTCTTTGATCCAACATTCCCCCACCAGTCAGTTTGGCCAGTAAACAGTTGTCAGAGCATAATTGATCACATTCTTGGACAGTAAATGAGAATAAAAGACAAAATGATTTCATGTCAGGAAGGATAGAGTTGTCTCAGAGGAAAAACTGAAACACCATTCATTATGACAAATTTTAAATATTGTACTTGGTTGGAATATTAAATATAATATTTTAAATACAAAATTGAGAATGCATATTTTTGCAGCCCTTTGCCGTTCTTAAATTTCCTGCTCTTTAAATATAGAACTCTAACATCAGAATCAATGACTGAATCCCCAAAATGGAAGTGTCATCTGGGCTACAGCCAGAAGCATGCTTCTTTAGTGTAATGCTCATTATGTTGGCAAAGAAAATGTCACCACTTAATGAATCCTGCTGTCACTCTTCACCATTTAATTAAAAATTTCATATCAAGAAAGTCCTTTAAAATCACTCTTCATTTTTAATTTACCAAAAAGTTTGTCACTTGAAAGACTCCCCAAGTTCATTAAATGTGAATGAAGGTAACATCTCAAGATCTTAATGCTTATGATTTATTCTAGTTAGATGAAGAAGAGAGAGGGCAAGAAGGAGGAAGAGGAAGAAAAAGAAAAACAGAAGAAATGGAAGAATGAAAAAGAGGAAGAGGGAAACAAAGATAAATACAAAGAGACAAGAGATACCCATAGGGAGATGGCAGTATCTCTTAGAATATTAAGCTGAATCATGATGCAAAGTTAAACTTGCATATGTGATATTCTGTGATTGGAAACTCTTCTGCTATTTCATGAGTTTAATACTTGTTAAAAAAACTTCAGAAGGAAAATTTTGAAATAAATAAAAGCTAGATTTTCCTTTCAGAGAAAGAAAATATCTCAGATATAAAGGGTTTATTATTTTGTGATTTGGAGTTATGTAAAGATACTCCATAAGGAAAAGCCATGACCACTAGCATCCTTTCCTCAACTCTGGACTTTTCTTCTCCACATCTCAGAAGTCACATTTTTGTATTCTCAAAACACTAAGTAGACCATTTTTTATTTTCTACATATAGTTATTTGCAAACTTATGCTAAACAGGAAACTAAGAAAACTTCAAATTCTCAAAAATTATTAAATTTTCTGTATGGGGCTCCTATGTACACAATAACCCAAAAGCTAGATTTAGACTTGAATACTTGTATCTCAGATGTGCATTAGGAGAATTCTATTTCTAAATCCCAGAATATGGATGGGGTCTTATGGAAGACTGTAGTTGTGATTCATAAACAGAAAAAAGTAAAATAATCTGTGATATGAACAATGTTTCACTTGGAAGCTCTACACTGGAATTTTTGTTGTTCTCAAAGTACTTTTGTCATGATCACAGGATTTGAGAATGAATAAGAATTGGTGCCACAGTGAAAATATGTTGTCCATCATGACTGCTAAGGGACATCTATAGCTTCTATAATAAAACAAAGCAAAACAAAACAAACTTTCTTGTTCTGTGGGAATTTAAAACACCTGATCATACTATCAGATATGCTTGGGCAACACAGGATGAAGAGGAATTGTAAACTTAAATTGCTTAGATTTGGCAAGTTGATAGTATTCTTTTCAGTAGATTTCTTATTTCTGCTAATAATAGCTCTATATCTGCAGATACTTAGACATTTTGCTCACCACATAATGGCACCCCCTTGTGAGGTTGAATCATATATGATGCTGTCTTTCTGAACCACCTCTATACAGTGGGACATGCAACTCCAGTAAAAAGTGCTTCTTCTGTATTGAGAACAGTCTAATGCAAGAGACTGTTCTGTCAAGCCAAGAATCAGCTCCTGTAGGAGACCAATGATTCTGTTTCCAAATACTATAGCCAAACTCTGGCATATTTTTTGAGTGTTTGTAAAATATAGGTTTATGAGTAAAGTGATAGTACATAAAGTCCACGTATGCACCAAATTTCCATCAAAGATAACAGTTTCAAAGGTCTTCAGATAGATCTTAATTTGAAATGGTCTTCTTTATGCTTTTTGTTCATTTATTTCAATATAGTATACACGGAAGTGCAGAGTATTTTATTTTCCTCTGAATATACCATGACAAGTTTTAGTCACTGTCTCTTACAACTACTTATTAAATATTTCTAAAATGATTTGGAAAGATAGTCTATGTGTTCTGTGGATCGTTGACAGATGTTCTCCTCAAACGCACAATATAGAAATAAATTGGCATGGATAGAATCTATAAACGCTTGAGCATATAACATTGTTTGCTAGGAGTTCTTAGCAAAGTTAGTTTAGTACCTGAGTTCTCAGATGTTTTCTTTTAAAGGCAATGAATAAGACGTTCCCTCTTTCACAAATTAAAATAATAACTATATCACAATGTTATAATAAATGACAAATTTCATACATTAAGACCATACTACCTATTTTGTTTATGTATGCAAAATACACACACACACACACACACACACACACACACACACGCTCATACAGTGGCGACATGAGCATACATCTGCATGTGCCTTTGTAATGCTGAAGCCTGGCTTGCAAGTTGGTGAATAGTAAATGCCTATCGGTTACACTCATATATACATTGATCCAAACATTTTTTACTGTAGATTTACATTTATTTTCATTATCCATCAGAAAATGAAATATCTACAAGTCTTACAAGGAATCAATAGGAAATGAAACATCCCCTTCTAGGACTACATGTAGTTGGATATAAAAAAACAATTGTGGACTGGTAAATAAATATTGACATGACATTGAATTTTATAATATGAAGCTAGAATTGGGATTTTTCAAAATCATAATTTAATCCTAATTTAGGAGAGAGAAGTGTCTGTTTTGTGTATTATTTTCCCATACAAAATTATCTAAAATTTGCCAAAAGACTTCCATCGTCAATTATAGTATCAGAATTGTTGTATTTTTAAATAAAGTTAAGGAATGTTGGCAATTCAGTTGAGCATCTATATATTTACAATGATGTATTGAACTTTATCCAGCAGAAGTAGTCCATAAGTATGCATTGTATACCATGGCCTACTTCTCCACTCTGAATTACTTTGATTATGAAAAGGCCAAGCCAGCTGTACCTGATGCTGCATACTTTCCCGTGTCATTTTTAAAGCTGCAATTTTGGAATGTAGGCTATTCAGCCATCAAAATGGCAAAGATACTCACTGACAATACATAAACTGTTTACCATTGTTTGAATGCTACAAAGCAGATTAGAATTACAAAGCAACCATGAGTTTTCTTCAAATAAGCAACAATATCTTATTCTTTGTGGGTAACGGGACTATGTTTTGGTGGAATCACAAATCCTAGTGTAACATGGGACATCCACACATATTAAATGAAAGAAATGTATGATCTCATTCAATTTTCATATATTTGACAAATGAAATTGGAACCAGAAATTTGCTTCAAAGATTCTGACAAATTTTTATTCAAATATATACCTAACTTTTTTCATGTGAAGTGAAGTAAATCAAATTTAAACTTCTTTGCTTCATTTCATTTTATTTTATTTTATTTATTTTGGGTGGTGGTAGCATACTCCATATAACCTAAAGTGAAACAACTATAGCTAAATTAAAAAACAATTAATTATTTTCTAACTATGATTTATTTTCAACTACATTTTATAATTCAATCTATTAGGAGCCAAAAATAAAAAAATAGTAATTTATATACTCTTGGGAGGAAAAAAAAACTAGTTTCTTGTAACCAGAGTAATGTGTATAAAATCAGAGCCACTTAACATTGTAGATAAAAAGAAAGTACATGCTTTTTAGTGAATTAAAACTACATTTTCATATTTATTATACTAAATGTATGTTTAAAGTATTAATTAAATAAAAATAAAGTAAACCACAGAGTAGAACATAAAAATCATGGAGTTGGGAATGAATCACCACCCTGTTTCCTCAAGAAAAACATAACACAAAAACCACATACAAACATCCACTAAAGGCAACTGAAATTTCAAGGTTTAGAAACATATAATCAATCCTACTGAGACTTCAATATGAATGGAGGAAGGAGAGAGGGAAGGAAGATGGAATAAACAAAAGGAATTAAGGAGTACTACATGCACATATTTTCTGCAAGGAATGTAGGTAGACATTATGTACTGCAAACATGTACTAATAAAAAATGAAGGCAAAAATAGCAAAATGAAATCAAAGTTGGCCCTGATTATACATTCAAAAAATGGAAACAAGATGGATAATTATATTACCAATCTTTATTAATTTATCAAAAAGAACAGTATGTGCTTTCATTGTTTGATCATTTTTTCACACCTATATCTTTTAATCTGAGCAACTTCTTGCTTTTTTTTTTGTTCTTTTGTTTTTTTTTTTTTTTTTTTTTTTTTTTTTTTTTTTTTTTTTTTTTTTTTTTTTTTTTTTTTTTTTTTTTTTTTTTTTTTTTTTTTTTTTTGAACTAAGGACCTCACACTTGCCAGGCATGCACTGTGCCACTGAGCTACATTCTTGGCCCCATGAGCAACTACTTTGAAAATAGCAATTTTATATATATATATATATATATATATATATATATATATATATATAGTCTTTTTTTACTTTAAAAAGGATAAAACTGAATAAAACCAATCAAAACAAACCAGTGTGAGAAATACAGGACTTCAAAAAATTATGAAATCAACAGTAGTTACCATAATGCCTTTGATGTCTTCAAAATAGCCACAGATAACTTCAAACATAGTAAAAATCAAAACAGAATAGAATAGAAACAATAAAAACAAAACAATGAATGCAATACAGGATTTCAAAACAAGCCAATAATAAATCCAAAATTTCTGCCATAATACATCTTGCTATCCTTTAAATAGCTTCACCTGCCATTGGGTTTAACATAATCAAACAAAACAAAAGAGAATAAAACCCAACCCAACAAAACAATGGAAACAATATAGGACATCAAAAGAAAACATAGAGAATCATCAATGGCTATAACTCTCAGAAGGAGATCCCCCCTAGATGCCCCACTGCATACCGATATCCTCTGAACCTGTGATCAAATCACTGGCTCTAGACCTGCAATGTTAGTGTAACACCAAAGCACCACAGGCACCCAATTGCATTTCAACTCCATAGCTATCATAACAGCCTGTATTTCTCTGGATAAACCGTTTGCTTCCAGTGGGTGAGGTGTGTGTAGTGTGTTGGTACTTCTTGATTGCCAGCTCACGTGCCAGAACAGCCTGGGGTCTGGCTGTTCCCAGTCTGGCTGTGGCCCATGCTTGGCGCTGGTGCCCAGACTGGGCTTGTTTGCTGGTGCAGCCATTGTGCTCTCTCCCCTGAGTCCATGAATGGTGCTGACCCATGGGTTAAGGTTTGGGTCTAGCTGTTCCCAGTCTGGTGGTGGCCCACACATGGTGCTGATATGTAATATATTAGCCACTGTTAATCTATTATTTTGTTTTGAAATTCTGTATCATCATTTTTATTCTGTTTTCGCTTAAAATAAAGAAATGGGAACATACTACTAATGCCTACTTCATAATTAGAACTAGTGTTCAATACCGATTGTCCCACATCCCAAGTGTCTTAGACCAATAAACTTTTCTTTAAAAAGTAAAACCTACTGTAATGATTCTAAATTTATGCTAGCTTCAGCTCTCCTTCCAGTCCTTCACCCTTATATTTACATAATATCAATCTTGTACACCACATATGATGACTTTTCTGTGTGGTTTGTTTTAGTTATTGATACCACTTGAAGAACCAGAGTAGAGACTGAACCCTAATGACTATATTACTGAAATCATTTAATAAATAATTTAATTAATAAAAATGAGGGAAAAATGAATGGATGTTAATGATTCTTCTTAATCTAAACATTTCTGTTACTATCATCTCTTAAAATCTCAGGGAGGGTCTGCCACTGTCCACTTGGATTTTAAGAACCAGAAGGAAATTATTGACTCAAAGCTCAGTCAACGGCCTACTGCCCCTAAACTATGTTGTTGTAAGAGTATAAGAACTAGAAAATACTATGTATAGCTCTTTTGTTCTTTAACTTATTCACAAGATGAAACCTTTCATCACTGTCCTTGTTCAGTCAAGCTGATCAAAAATGAGAAAGGACACTTGACAGAGACATGGAAAACTACCCTGTGTGCAGTGTTACTGGTACAGGCAGACGTTAGGAAAGCAGGGTCCCCTGGGTGAGTAAGAAACATGCCTGGAGTCTATTCTAATCCGTTTGATACTAAACCCTCCTATGCTTTAAAATATTCAATTCACTGCACATGACTGCTGATGCTAATTTAGAGATATAATTGTTAATATTTTAGAAGTCATATACTATTCCAGGAATTGAGGAAAAGGGGAGCTAAGGAACATGTGCCTGGGAAATACTATACTCAGGTCTCTGAACTTTCAGGTTGAGTGCTGGTCCAGGCTACTGAGGTCATTTGTAGGGTGTGCTTCAATCTCAAAAAGGCCAAATTAAAAATGATTTCTACAGATTATAGAATATACCCCCAATTTTAAATATTGATGTTTTCACATGAGTATATGTGTGTATGTTCATCCTTATGAAGTGTATGTCTATGTGGTGACCTCCATGCCTTTATTATTTAGCAAAATGTGTCTTCAAGTATGACAAACATACCACTCCATGGAACTAAAGGATCATACAGGTTCATGAACTCAGATAAGGATAAACACACACACACAAACACAGGGACAAACAGACAGGCAGACAGACACACAGACACTTGTGCTACATTCAGATGCTAAAGATAAAATGATGATGTTGTGTTGGATTTGAATGTGCTTTGGTTAGATGAACTTTAGACTACATGTGAGATCTGTGTCTTATTCTGGAGCCTACTTATAACTAATAAGAGAAAACTCACCTAAAGCACTACTTCTCACTAACTTTTAGTGACTTGTTGCCTCATTCAATTGTACTGTTGCTTGCAAACTATATATGCACTCATGTATGTATGTATGCATATAAGCATATTGATTGGGTTATCTATATTCTTTTTCTTGAGTTGTTCTTTAATTAATCAGTTGTAATAGGCAAATATTCATGGATACAGCAAAAGAGCAAGATCATGACCAGGAGTTGCTGCCCTGAGTTTTTCTCTAAAAAGTTAGAGTGAAGGTGAAGAAGCCACGAATAGTGCTGTGAAGGAGTAGTGCAGCCTGAAGAGACAACTACGGAATGAAGGTTTCTATGCTGCATTTGTTTTTATCTAGAAGTTATGGGAGGGCTTTCTAAATGGTAGACCTGAAAGATGAGAGAGAGCTGGCATCCAGAAGACTCCAGGGAGAAGCATGCAGGTAGAATTAAAACAAAACCAAACAAACAACTACAACAACAACAAAAACAAGACTAAATACAAGTTCAAAGATGAGAAATGCTAATCAGTTACAAGATAAAAAAAGTCTGGCAATTAGCAATGAGATACTAAAGTGGATTTGGAGCAGTAAGTAGGAACATAATCACGCAGAGTGTATATTCATTTTCACAAATCCTCTCTTGATTGTTTGTTTATAATCATGTCCAGGAATAATGTGGTCTTGGCAAAATTATAATCAAATTTTTGGTGAACTGACAGATATGTAAAATAGATGTTTTCTTGTACCAGAAACTCATAAAAACTCAGAGAGATGGTTAGGAATGTTGCTTTTATCATGTATACCTAGAATTATCCACCATTGTAGTATCATAAATAAATGGAAAATAATAAACAATTTTAATGCCATCAAAATACAAAACAATATAATCCTAAAACTTAAAAGTAATTATACATTTTGAGTGTATGTATACTAAGTAATAATTTAGTGTATTTTTAAATGACAATTTAAGAAGAAATATGCATTGAAAGTAAAAAGAGTGAATAATGAAATAAAATACAAAATAAAAAATACACAAGCCAAGGCAAGTGCACTGAAGCAGTATAATCCTTATGGAAACCAAATATTTAACTAAGGAAACTATGAGGATATTTAGAGATGAACTTTCTGAAAGAGGAGGAAAAAAAGTAAATTTGCATTACCACTGCTTCATTAGCATGTGCTTTAAATTATATTGTTTCAAGAAAAATATGACAATAAATTTCACTTGTGACCATAAGCTATTTTTCTTATTGGGAAAATGTTATATGTAATAAAATAATATTTTGACAATTCAATAAATAGAATAAAAATAAAAATTAACATAAAAAGTAAATATGTTAATGTAAGCTGGATGATTTATAAAACATAGAACCATATGATATGCTGTTTCATTTGAAAATTAAATTTTAGCTGCTGATGTACAAATCTTACTAAATTTCAGTGATTAAAAATTGCATTTTATTGTACTTTTATTCTCTAATTTGTTCATACATTTACATTTATTCACCTAGCTACAATTTCTTGTAAATTTCTAGTTATAGTAAAGTATGTTATGAAGACATAAAATAGAACTTCCCTTTAAGCCTATTTATATTTTTAAGCTCAGAAGGTAAAGATCTTTTAAATCTCACTTGTTTATATTAATGTGACAATTTTTTCAGGAAAAACAATTTGCAATTCACAGAGCATAACATAATAGTTAAATCCCTGAAACTAATATCAAGCAAACATAAAGAGGAAAACTTATTTATGCATTTAATTATATTCTATTTTTGCCCAAGCAAAGAACCCTAAATGAATTTAAAATGATGGCTAACAAAAGTAGAAGTTTCTCTTTCTGCAGGCTGTTGTAGGATTTCATTTCATTTTAACTAACATTGATTCCAAATATCAAAATCTTTACCAAGCCCTTTAACATCTGCCTTTTGTTTTGCAATTATTCCTTCCCTTTTTGGCAATCTTCTCTTAATCTGAACTCACTGAAGAATTGCTCTGAGGACCTTTGAACATCTTCATTTTCTCTGTTTTTTTGGAGGGGGTGAGTCTCTTTACAATATTTGACTCCTCACATTGGGGAAAACACTTGGCCAGTATTCTCAATCAGGCCTTAAGGTTTCTGAGTCTCCCCGGTTCCTGTTTTGCATTACTTCACTGGGAACCATCACTGATAGATTACGGCAGCCATCCACAGACAGACAACATTCATTTGTAACTGCCGGTGTTGCTACCTGGAGTCCCTGAGGTTTGGGTAGAAATTTGAAATTTCCCTACTTCTGGTTGTGGAATTTAGTGTCATGTTCCAGCCTGATAAAAATACCCTTTTGGTCCATCCTAAAAATACTGAGTGAGATAAAACATAAATGGTTGGACAGGGATCTTTTGCATAATGGAAGGGGATCAGGAGATGGAGGGAGGTAGGATGAAGGATAGGCAAGAGGATGAAAAACTTGTCAAAATGTTAGGTATGTGTACCAATTCCTCACAAGGAATGCAAATGTTATATAGTACAACCATGTACTAATGAAAAATAAAAACAGAAAAAAGATCAAATTATTACAAAGTGCAAAAAATAGAATAAAAAGTGCAAAATAAGGCTTATCTGCTCTAAATTGGGCCACATGGTTCATGAAACTGAGCTTCTGCCAGTAATTCTCTTCACCCTGAAAAATTATCAGTCTATTTTTACACCATTTTCTCCCTCCCTAGAGCCAGGATTACATGGATGCTCAAGCTTGAGACTGAAACCCAGAGTTTCTGGCTTTCTAAAGCTTCTGTTAGTGCTCTTGTATGCAGCTAAATGAATGAAAAATGTATGTTTTATCATTGTCTTTTTTGGGTAATTTTCTAATTTAGTCCATGAAAATAAATGTGTCTTTCATAATTTTAATAGCACTGAATAGATCTAAGATGGCTCAAAGTGTCTCTTGTCTTGAATTAACAGGCCCATGCTCAGAGGGAAGCTAATGAGTTGATTGCTGCTGTTTTCTATCTTCATTTCCATGTTTTGGCACCTGCTGCTTCATTCACTTATTGCTATTGCACTTTACTACATGAAGATGTTCTCCTCTTAGTTACTTTTTCACAAACTTTATTTAAATTTTATACTAAATCTTTTATCGCACTACAACCAATGAACTCTCTTCTCATGATTCAAGGAAGATAAAAAATATCAATTTTTACCCTTCATTCTTTATCATGGTACTGGGGACTGACTCAGGAACTTCCCATTAAGCTAAATATCCAGTTCCTCTTTTCAATTTGTATTCTTATCTTTATTTATTTTTTTTAAATTGAGACAATGTCTGGCTAAGTCAAGAAGTTGCTCAGTGTCTTAGTTACTTTTCTTGTTGCTGAGATGAAAATACCCAATGCCCAAATTTAAAGGAGGAAAGGTTTATTTTGGTTCACAGTCCACAGTCAGCTGACTCCAAATCAGAATGGCATGGCAGAGGGGCATCACAGGGGAAAAACAGTTCAGGACAGGCAGGAGGCAGCAAAAGCAGCAAGCAACAAGTGACAATAGCAGTATTCTTTCTGTCCCTTATATTCTGTCTAGGCTGGGCAGGGAGCATTCACACCGAGGGTAGGGCACCCTTAATCCTAGCATGGCACCAAGAATAAATTCCACCATTACGTCACATACAGATAAAGCAGCAACCTTGGTTGCTAAGAAGAAACTGGATAATAGAAAAGATGGCCTGAAGACATCACAAAAACCAGCAGGATTCAGCCGGGCGTGGTGGCGCACGCCTTTAATCCCAGCACTCGGGAGGCTGAGGTAGGCGGAGCGTTGTGAGTTCGAGGCCGGCTTGGGCTACAACGCGGCACAAGGCTGGCCTGAGCTACATAGTGCGACCCTGCCTCAAAAAAAAAACCAGGGCCGGGAGTTTG